>SZWC01001830.1:61646-69146 GCA_023375785.1 Penium margaritaceum | reverse complement strand
TGAGGTTCAGTCGTGCCATCTATCAAAACTTGAAGATCCTGTCATACCAGAAGTCCACCTCAAACCTTGAGATTTATTCCTGCCCGAAATTCAAACCTCAAGTCTTCAGGTTCGGCAATCCTTGAAATCAAACCCTACGTCTTAATGTTCAGTCATGCGGCATGACTCGTGCCAGTAGCGGCATCTAATTTCAACTTCTCCTACAATATTCTTTGCAAACGCATGCGCGTACATGCACACAGGTGGTGAAGGAGGCTCAAAGGCTGTTTCCTGTTGCAGCAATACTCGTGCGACAAGCAAACGCCAACACGACACTTGGAAACCTTTCAGTGCCCGATGGCTCGCGCTTCATTGTTCCCGTGTACGCCATGCAGCGCAACGCCGAGTACTTCAAGGAACCAGGTGTGCTGCGGCAGGATCGGTGATTGATTGCATGTGGTTGTGGCGTTGCATGGCATAGCTGCAGGCTGCAGGAGAATGGCATGGATGTCCACCATGGAAGTCCACCATAGAAGTCCACCATGGAAGTCCACCATAGAAGTCCACCATGGAAGTCCACCACATGTGCATGCTTGCATGTCATTTGGTGTGGTGATACCACACGCGATTCCAATGTCTACTGCCATACCTCATTCTGTAGTAGAGCATTGTCACACGCTCGATGGAGGGATACATGGTGTTCTGTGATAACACGTGTCATTGACTCGAGCAGATTCATTGAGCTGTTGTACATAGCCGGAGCATGGTTGGCTCTTCGGCACACATCTGCCCTTTTGCATGTGGTCGACTGCGGCTTATAGTGTGGATGCTGTCCATGTGTCAGTCACAGACATCTTCTTTTCCTCAGTCTCTCTTTCTCTCACTCCACATCAATGCAGACACCTTCCGTCCGGAGTGGTTCGACCCATCTTCCGAAGAATTTCGCTCCATGCACCCCTACGCGTATCTCCCTTTTGGAGCGGGTCCGCGAATGTGCCCAGGCTACAAGTTTGCCTTGCAAGAGGCGTGCATTGCGCTCATCCACATCTACTCGTGGTTCACATTCCGACTCGCGGGGCGCTTAGCTGAGCTCTGTGGGCCTAACATCACAACAGAAGCTCCCACTGTGGCTGGGTTCCTGCTGCAGCCTGAGGGGGTCGTGCAGGTGCACGTGCTTCTGAGGGGAGGGTAGTGCCTACCGGATGGCCACCAGATCAGAAGTTGCAAACCACATCTCATGCCAACAGCTCATTGCAAGTCTGTTTCACAGCTGACTCCTGCTACTATGGAAACCATTTCTGAAATAATGTGGTCAAGATTCGCAGTTGTTGGGGGTTGTCGGAAGCATTGTCACGCACCGACAGATGAGCAAAGTTCAAGTTCACCAAACATTAACGACACTATCACCGGATCAAGATTCCATTGCATCAGAGCAGATGGCTGTGGAGTTGCTTTCTCGTGGCCTCGCAGACGGACATTTCACATACTGTCCAGCATGTCCAGCGTGCCAAATTCTGACGGGGACACAACCAACAGTTTCTCGTAGAGTGAAGGATGGTGTCCCAGAGTCGCACATGCCTCTTTCATGCAACGAGTGCCTCTGAGAACCAGAACAAGACATGGGTGAACCATGGCTTTCCAGACCCCAACAGTGTTGTATAGACTTTTCCATACTATGTACAATGTATTGTTCATGTTTGAACATTACATGACGGCCATGCTTTCGAAGCTTCAACATTTGGATGTGCAGGAGAGTAATTTCTAGCTGCACCCGCAACCTGTTGCACGCAGCCAGATAGGTAGATTTTTGTTGCACTCCGCATCCACGGCATTATGATCCTAGGAAGTCAGGGGTGAGCGTGAGTGATCTCTCCCCATTTGAAAGGGCAAGTGCTTGTCCTAAGCCCCAACCGCATGCACATGCACCTCCACGACTCACGGGCCAGCGGCTTGCTGCAGACGACATGAAAGACTACCCATATGTGGAAATGGTGAGTCATTTCTTTCATTTTCGCATGACGTGGACGTGACGTCCCCGCATGTTCATCTGGTTGGGTCAAACTATGGATGAAAAACATCTGAATGGAGCAGCTGGAGGACACCTCTCTCGATGAGGACAAACCTTACATGCCATTTTTTTAAAAGCCAATAATGACAGGCGTCAAATCTGAGATTCTCCAAACTGAGGTTCAGTCGTGCCATCTATCAAAACTTGAAGATCCTGTCATGCCAGAAGTCCACCTCAAAACTTGAGATTTATTCCTGCCCGAAATTCAAACCTCAAGTCTTGAGGTTCGGCCATCTTTGAAATCAAACCCTACGTCTTAATGTTCAGTCATGCGGCATGACTCGTGCCAGCAGCGGCATCTAATTTCAACTTCTCCTACAATATTCTTTGCGAACGCATGCGCGTACATGCACACAGGTGGTGAAGGAGGCTCAAAGGCTGTTTCCTGTTGCAGCAATACTCGTGCGACAAGCAAACGCCAACACGACACTTGGAAACCTTTCAGTGCCCGATGGCTCGCGCTTCATTGTTCCCGTGTACGCCATGCAGCGCAACGCCGAGTACTTCAAGGAACCAGGTGTGCTGCGGCAGGATCGGTGATTGATTGCATGTGGTTGTGGCGTTGCATGGCATAGCTGCAGGCTGCAGGAGAATGGCATGGATGTCCACCATGGAAGTCCACCATGGAAGTCCACCACATGTGCATGCTTGCATGTCATTTGGTGTGGTGATACCACACGCGTTGATTCCAATGTCTACTGCCATACCTCATTCTGTAGTAGAGCATTGTCACGCGCTCGATGGAGGGATACACGGTGTTCTGTGATAACACGTGTCATTGACTCGAGCAGATTCATTGAGCTGTTGCACATAGCCGGATCATGGTTGGCTCTTCGGCACACATCTGCCCTTGTGCATGTGGTCAACTGCGGTTTATGGTGTGGATGCTGTCCATGTGTCAGTCACAGACATCTTCTTTTCCTCAGTTTCTCTTTCTCTCACTCCACATCAATGCAGACACCTTCCGTCCGGAGCGATTCGACCCATCTTCCGAAGAATTTCGCTCCATGCACCCCTACGCGTATCTCCCTTTTGGAGCGGGTCCGCGAATGTGCCCAGGCTACAAGTTTGCCTTGCAAGAGGCGTGCATTGCGCTCATCCACATCTACTCGCGGTTCACATTCCGACTCGCGGGGCGCTTAGCTGAGCTCTGTGGGCCTAACATCACAACAGAAGCTCCCACTGTGGCTGGGTTCCTGCTGCAGCCTGAGGGGGTCGTGCAGGTGCACGTGCTTCTGAGGGGAGGGTAGTGCCTACCGGATGGCCACCAGATCAGGAGTTGCAAACCACATCTCATGCCAAAAGCTCATTGCAAGTCTGTTTCACAGCTGACTCCTGCTACCATGGAAACCATTTCTGAAATAATGTGGTCAAGATTCGCAGTTGTTGGGAGTTGTCGGAAGCGTTGTCACGCACCGACAGATGAGGAAAGTCCAAGTTCACCAAACATTAACGACTCTGTCACCGGATCAAGATTCCATTGCTTCAGAGCAGATGGCTGTGGAGTTGCTTTCTCGTGGCCTCGCAGACGGACATTTCGCATACTGTCCAGCATGTCCAGCGTGCCAAATTCAGATGGGGACACAAACGACAGTTTCTCGTAGAGTGAAGGATGGTGTCCCAGAGTCGCACATGCCTTTTTCATGCAACGAGTGCCTCTGAGAACCAGAACAAGACATGGGTGAACCATGGCTTCCCAGACCCCAACAGTGTTATGTAGACTTTTCCATACTATGTACAATGCATTGTTCATGTCTGAACATTACATGACGGCCATGCTTTTGAAGCTTCAACATTTGGATGTGCAGGAGAGCAATTTCTAGCTGAACCCACAACCTGTTGTACGCGGACAGCTAGGTAGATTCTTGTTGTCCTCGGCATCCACAGCAGTATGATCCTAGGTAGTCAAAGGTCAGCATGAGTGGTCTCTCCTCATTTGAAAGGGCTAGTGCTTGCCTCAAGCCCCAACCGCATGCACATGCACCTCCACGACTCCCTTGGGCTGCAGCACTATACCTGCGGCAAGAGGCATTTCAGTTGTGATCTTCGGCCCCGACAACTCGGCTGAGCTCCCTGCGAGCTGAAACGTGAACCTCGAGTAGATGTGGATGAGCGTGATGCATGCCTCTTGCAAAGCAAACTTATAGCCTGGGCACATTCGGGGGCCCGCTCCAAAAGGGAGATAAGCGTAGGGGTGCATGGAGCGGCATTCTTCGGAAGACGGGTCAAATCTCTCCGGTCGAAACGTGTCTGCAATAACATCGAAGGAGGTAGAAAGAGATTGCATCATTACACGCAGGCGTTTGACCTGCATAACTTGTCAGAAACAATCTACAGCAGCCAACTTCTTAGGAATGGGGCACGAAGAGGAGCGAAAGAACTACTGTGGTCTGTCATCGTGTAAAGGCTTGGACTGGCTTCTAAAATCCACGATGCCAACAATCTCATCATGTACAGCATGTGGCAGAAACCACCAAAAGGATTCGACCAAGCATCACGAGCTCAATCTCATAGCAGGGTACAAACACGTGGTGGCGATAAATTCAACATTCCACACTCCTGCCACCTACGACTGCCTTCAGGCGTTTGCAATGGCAGCACCTAAAGACGTTCTGCTACAGAAGAAAAAAGAAAGCTGCCACAACACACCTGGGTCCTTGAAGTACTCTGCGTTGCGATGCATGGCGTACACGGGAACAAGGAAGTTTGAGTTGGCAGGCACTGAGAGGTATCCCAGTGCCGTGTCCTCGTTTGCTCTTCGTACGAGTACTGCCCCCACTGGAAACAGCCTTTGCGCCTCCTTCACCACCTGAAGCCACGCACAGGCACACACACGGCGAGACGGAAGTGGGAAACAGCTTGAGCCTCCGATCTGCAGTGGGTGGGATCCGTAGAACTGCACCCAAGAGGTCCAGGGTTCGATCCTGGCTGCCTGACACATCTTTGGGAAGGAGAACCTTTCCCGGCTTGCGCGGGTGCTCATGATGATAAGGCCCAGCTGTCTTGCAGCTACAGAAGCAAGCAGCAGCGGCCAAATGAGCAGCAGTAGAGGTTGCTTTAGCCACTGTGATTGCCATCAGCTGGCTAGCCTCTGGACCACCTCAGCACCACTTCACCACCTCACCACCTCACCACCTCGGGGGAGAGAGAACATGTCATAGACATCTTGTGAAATGTCAAACAAACATTCGCATCGCCGGCCTTCTGTGCACCTCTGCACTCAGCCTGCTCACCAAAAGCCGAAAACGACATGTCCTGAGGGCTCCACGGCAGACAAAATCCTTCTGTGCCTGCTTGTACGACAGCCTGCTTGAACGAGGCCTGCTTGCCCGATTCATGCTTACACGGTGCATGCTTGCGTGATGCATGCTTGCACAATGCATGCTTGCAAATGCATGCTTGCACAACGCATGCTTACACAATGCATGCTTACACAGCGCATGCTTACACAATGCATTCTTACACAACGCATGCTTACACAATGCATGCTTACACAACGCATGCTTACACAATGCATGCTTGCACAATGCATGCTTACACAATGCATGCTTGTACGACGCCTACTTGCATGAGACCAAAGGCTGGATGTTCTGAGCACTGCACAGCAGAGGAAACGCTTCTGCCTGACAACAAAGTCTGATGGGACTGACGATCGCATCTGGCGTGACTGTAGCTACTGTCGCCCAAGAAATACCCACATACCCCAAACACCCACAGTTGACGAACTTAACCTCGGAATGGAGCACCTCCTCCATTCTCTGCCTGGCCAGTAAGCTCTTCCCTTCATTACACCCGGTTACCCGGTGATTAACCATATTTAAGCACTGTGATATTGCGTGATATTGTTTTCCTGTTTGACAGTGTTGTGACAGAAGAACGTTTGGAGAGGCATAGCGGATCTGGTTCATAGTGTTCCTCGTCCCCCCCCCCCCCCCCCCCCCCCTTCCATCCTTCCAAAATGATCAAGCCTTATCCACCCAGACCTGGACTTGGGATCCTCCCCCATCAACTTTTTGAGTAAAGGCTGCGGTCTTGTCACAACAGGGGTGCGGTCTCCCTGTCCCTAGGGAGTGATCGCTCACCATTTCCACGTAGGGGTAGTCCTTCATGTCATCTGCAGTGAGTGTTTGTCCAGTGAACTTGCTCCGAATCTCCGCCACCATCTTTGCCTCCACTTCGGGATGAGAGGCAAGAAGCATGACAGTGAAGGTGAGTGTGGTGGCTGTCGTCTCGTACCCCGCCATGATTAGCTCCATGGTGAGGCGCGTGACTTCGGAATCTGTGAGACTCGAACCTGTGTCCTTCAGCCTGGCTCTGCAACCCACAGAAGGACAAGCGTTAACTGTTGAGGCTCACCATGCATGAGCCTGTGCCATGCATGAACCTGTGACATGCATGAACCTGTGACATGCAGGAACCTGTGACATGCACGAAACTGTGACATGCAGGAACCTGTGACATGCATGAACCTGTGACATGCATGGCGGGGAAGCAATGTGGAGATGATGTAGATGTGAGATATGTTGGAAGCAATATGGAGATGATGTAGATGTGGGATACGTTGGAAGCAGCTGCACCTGTTCAGTGCTGGGCAGCTGCAGGTCAGCTGAGCATTTGGTGTCATGTCAAAGCAGGAGTCTGCACCTACAACATGCTGATGTGGCCAGTGTCGTCATTGCATGGCAATTTTGTCGCGCATGCTGTAACCATTGCTGTCGCTGATCGTGTTCCTGCTTTCACCATTAACATCATCATCATCATCATCATCATCATCATCATCATCATCATCATCATCATCATCATCATCATCATCATCATCATCATCATCCTTGTCATTGTCGTCATCGTCGTCATCGTCAGTGTCATCGTTGTCATCGTCATTGTCCTCCTCGTCATTGCCGCCATCGTCCTTGTCATCAAAATCGACACCGTCATCGGTATCACTGCTGCCAAAGTCGTCGTCGTCATCGTCACCGTCCTTGTCGCCCTCGACGTCCTTGCCGTCCTTGTCCTCCTAGTCCTTGTTGTCGCCGTCGCCACCAGCGTCGCCGTCAACATTGTTGTCGTTGCCGCCGCCACCGTCACTGCCATGATCACCATCGTTGTCTTTGTCGTCGCCAGTCGCCATCGTCCTTGCCGCCCTTGTCGTTCTCGTCCTCCTCATCCTCATCCTCCACATCGTCCTCGTCCTCAATGTCTTTGTTGTCGCTGTCGCCGTTGCCGCCATTGTCGTCATCAATGTCATCGTCTTCGTCGCCACTGCTGCTGCCATCGTCGATGTCATCGTCGTTGTCGTCATCGTCATCGTCGTCGTCGTCGTCGTCGTCGTCGCCGTTGATGTCGTCATCTTCATCTCCTTTGTCGTCCTTGATGACATCATCATCATTATCATCATCATCATCATCATCACCACCACCACCACCACCACCACCACCACCACCACCACCACCACC
>SZWC01001830.1:27425-46946 GCA_023375785.1 Penium margaritaceum | reverse complement strand
GAAAGATCTTGTGGCCCAACTCAAGCAACTGGTTGAGCGCATCATTGCCATGGGTCAGGCACTCTCCAAGAAAGTGGTGGTACTGTGATTACTTGCCGGTCCACCCTCCAGATTCAATACCACAGTTGAGCAGCTGCTTGCATTTCAAGAGCAAGGAGCAACATTTGACAGCAGTCTTCAAACTCTTCAAGCAGCCAGATAACTACCAGCATCGGCCTAAGGCACACAGGGAGCACCTGCAACACAAGTGCCTCGAGCACCTGCTGTTGGTGCCTATGAATTAACCCTCAAACGAGCCTGTGAGTCACTTTTCAGAGCTGAAGAAAAACATCTCAAAAGTCCTAAGGGATTTGAAGCAGAACTGGCTGCTAGGATGGGACATCCGCACTTCAATCAACGGCCAAAACTCCACAGCAATGGTCAAGGGGGTTTCTCTATCGCAACGTTTTCACCACAGGCTCCTCAACAACTCATCTCGTAAGGAGGCATTATTCCACCAGGTGCACCTGGAACCAAATGTTTTCAACTTGTGAAATGCTGGAACTGTCAATAACTTGGCCATCTCAGCAGATATTGTGACAAATCAAGAAGGCCACGTCATCCAGCTCCTCAACATGCTCTTCTGACCACTGGACCAGAGGTAGAGCAGTTCTCTTCCACTCCCGAATCATCACTCTTGAGCAGCATCAAGCAAAGGATGACACAGATGGCTCAAGGCTGGGCCCAGCTGCTACATCATATGGAGGGCATTGGATAACGAGGTTGTGGAGCAAGTAATACCACTATCAACTCCATCCCTGCAACTGAAGACCTCCATGTCTCATTTTGATACTACTCATTAGAAAAACTCTGAGTTAGACAACTACATCACTAAAGAACTGGCCCTATGCTCCATTGACACTGCCTTTCTCTTGGTTGCGGGAATTGGATTTCGGAAACTGGCAGCACCAGACACATGACATGCAACAGAACTTAGTTTATTGATTTCAAGGAGTTCAAGACTCCAAAGCCAGTCCGACTTGGGGACGGCGGAATCGTCCGAGCCATTGGGATGGGTACAGTCCGCGTGGCCATCTCTTCTGAACAAAAAGTGGCCTCCAGGATGTTTGCTGAAGTTTTCATTGTACCATAATTTGTAGCAAATCTTCTCTCTGTGACAAGAATGAATGACGAAGACTGCAAAGTTGTTTTTGAAGCTGACAAGAGCTGCCGCATCTATGCCAAATGGGGGCAAGATTGTTGTAGAAGCCAAACGAGAAGGCAACCTCACCATTCTACTGACTGTGGACTGACAGGCTGATGCCCTTGCTGTGTGTGGTCCTTCCACAACCTCATGTCCTTGACAAGATGCTTTAACTCTTCTATGGCATCAATGACTTGGCCATGTTGGCTTCACAATGTTGGCGGCTATGTCCAAGGCAACTATGGTGGAATCTTTACCCACTAATCTGCCCAAGCCTGCCTCCGTCTGCTGTGAAGATTGCCTTGCAGGAAAACAGAGTCAAGAAAGCTTCAATATCTACTCTGACATCAGAGCTCTTGCCAAGCTTCATCTGGATCATAGGCATCTGTGCTGCATCAAGGATGCATCCATTTCTGGCAAACATTAGTTCCTGGTTCTTTTCCATGACGTCACCCATCATGTTTGCCTCTATTTCCTTTGTCACAAATATGAAGCCGCTGACCACATCATCACTTGGATCAAAAGGGTTGAAAATGAGACTGACACTCGTCAGAAAGCTGTGTGATCTGACAATGGTGGAGACTTTGTTAGCAAGACTCAAACTACATTCTATGAATGCAACAGCATTCAACATCAACGAACTGTACGACACACTCTGCAAAAAAACAATAGTGCCAAATGAATGAACAAGACTCTGCTTGAAAAGGCCCAGTCTATGCTTCATGTTGCTGGTATCCCCAATGGTTTTTGGATGGAGGCTGTGAACATTGCCGGCTATCTTTGAAACATGATTCCCTGCAAATTTCTTCAGGGTCAACAGATTCCCCATGAGGCCTGGCATGGCCGTCAACCCAACATTGGGCATTTTTGTGTCTTTGGTAGTACATCCTATGCGTAGATCACTCCTGCTGCCAGAGATAAGTTGGGCTCTCACACCAAGAAGGGAGTTTTGGTGGGCTATGATGACAATAGACAGGCCTACCAGATCTAGGATCCTTCTACCCGCACCATTGTCAAGAGTTGTAGCGCCACCTTTGATGAGACCCTCACGGATCGTGTCTCCGCAACTCCTAGAGCCCCACATGAGCTTCTTCTTATCCCTCTTGATCCTCAACCACTACTAACACCTCAATATCCTTTTGATCTTGGTCGTGACGATCATGCCGGCATCATCCCACCAATCGTCCCTGCCGAAGATCTCCCAACGGCAGTTCCTCCTCTTCAACTATGGCCACCATGGCCACCGCCTCCGCCGCCACCACCCGCACCTCGTCCGCATCGTGCTACCTTTCCATAAAATTGTAACCCTACTGCGCCCTACTTGCGCTTTACTTGCGCCCTAGTCACGCCCTAGTTGCACCCTAGTTGCATCCTCCTTTCACCCTACTTGCGCCCTACATGAACCGTGGTTGCACCCTCGTTGCGCTCTAGTTACGCCCTACTTGAGCCCTAATGACATCCTAGCTACACCCTAGTTGCGCCCTAGTTGCATCCCAGTTGCGCCCTACTTGCGTCCTAGTTACGCCCTAGATGCACCCTAGTAGTGCCCTAGTTGCACCCTAATTTTGCCATACTTATGCCCTAGTTTCTCCCTAGTTGCGCCCAACTTTTACCCTACTTGTGACCTACTTGTGCCCTAGTTGTGCCCTAGTTGTGCCCTACTTGCACCCTACTTGCGCCCTACTTGCGCCCTACTTACGCTATAGTTACAACCTAGTTGCACCCTACTTGCACCCTAGATGTGCCCTACTTGCATCTTAGTTGTAGCCTAGTTGCGCCCTAGTTACACCCTTGTTGTGTCCTGGTTGCGCCCTAGTTGTGCCCTATGTGCACCCTACTTCCAACCTAGTTGCATCCTTGTTGCGCCCTAGTTGCGTCCTACTTGCACCACACTTCACCCTACCTCCGCCTTAGGTGCACCCTAGTTGTGTGCTAGTTGTGTCCTATTTGCACCCTTCTTGTGCCCTAGTTGCACCCTAGTTGCACCTTAGTTGCGCCCTTGTTACACCATAGTTGTATCCTGCGTGCGCCCTAGTTGCGCCCTAGTTGCGCCCTAGTTGCGCCCTAGTTGCGTCCTACTTGCATCCTAGTTACACCCTAGTTGCGCCCTAGTCGGGTCCTACTTGCGCCCTACTTGGGCCATAACTGCACCCCTGTTGTGCCCTAGTTGTGCCCTAATGGCGCCTTATGTGCACCCTAGTTACGTCGTACTTGGACCCTAGTTGCGCCGTAGTTGTGCCCTTGTTAGGGACTACCTACGACGTAGTGTCCCCCTAGTTCCACCCTACTTGTGCACTACTTGTGCTCTTGATGTGCCATAATCGCACCCTAGTTTCACCCTGCTTGTGCCCTAGCTACGCCCTAGTTGCGCCCTACTTGAACCCTAGTTGCAACCTAGTTGCGCCTCATTTGAGATATAGCTACACCCTAGTTGTGCCCTAGTTGCATCCTGGTTACTCCCTAGTTATGCCCTCCTTGCGTCCTACTTGCACCATAGTTGAGCCCAACTTGCGCCCTAGTTGTACCCTAGTTGTACCTTTTTGTGCCCTAGTTGCACCCTACTTGTGCCCTGGTTGCGCCCTGCTTGCACAATTGTTGCACCCTCCTTGCGTCCCACTTGAGGTCTAGTTACGCCCTACTTGCGACCTAGTTGTGCCCTAGTTGCAACCCAATTAACTCTTAATTGAGCACTACATACGCCCAAGTTATGCCCTTATTGCGCCCTAGTTGCATCCTAGTTGTACCCTAGTTGAGCCCTATTTCTGTCCTAGTTGTGTCCCACTTGCACCCTAGTTATGGTGTAGTTATGCCCTAATTGCACCCTAGTTGTGCCTTACTTGCGCCATACTTGCACCCTAGTTGCGCCCTAGTTGTGCCCTACTTGCGCTCTACTTGCACTCTACTTGTGCCCTACTTGCACCCTACTTGCGCACTAATTGTGACCCACTTGCGCCCTACTTGCATCCTACCTATGTCCTGGTTGCACCCTAGTTGCACCCTAGTTGCACCCTGCTTGCGCTCTACTTGCATCCTAGTTGTGTCCTAGTTCCGTCCTAGTTGTGCCCTAGTTCCATCCTAGTTGCACCCTACTTCTTCCAAAGTTGCGCCCTACTTCTACCCTACTTGCAACCTTGTTACATCGTAGTTACACACTAGTTGCGCCCTAGTAGCATCCTACGTACGCCCTACTTACACCCAAGTTGCTCCCTGGTTGTGTCCTACTTGCGCCCTATTTGAGCCCTAGTTGCCTCCTAGTTACGCCTAAGTTGGGCACTCTTGTTGCACCTTAGTTGCGCCCTACGCCCTAGTTGCACCCTAGTTGCACCGTAGCTGCGTCCTACTTGTCCCCTATTTATGCCCTTATAGTACCCTACTTTTTTCCTAGTTGCGCCGTACTTGTGCCCCACTTGCGTTGTAGTTGCGGCCAAGTTGCGCCATAGTTGCTTCTTACTTGTGCCCTACTTGTACCCTACAGGCACCCTAGTTATACCCTGGTTGCACCTTATTTGGGCCCTACTTGCGACCTACTTGCACCATAGTTGCGACCTAGTCCTATCATAGTTTACCCATAGTTGCGCCCTACTTGTGTCCTAGTTGCGCCCTAGTTGCGCCCTACTATTTCTCTAGATGCGCCCTACTTGTACCCTAGTTGCGCCCTTCTTGCGTCCTACTTGCGCCCTACTTGCGCCCTAGTTACACCCTAGTTTCTTCTTACTTGTGCCCTACTTGCACCCTACTTGCATCCTAGTTATGTCCTAGTTATGCCTTAATTGCACCCTACTTGCATCCTACTTGCATCCTACTTGCGCCCTAGTTGCGCCCTAGTTGCACCGAAGTTGAACCCTAGTTGCGCCTTACATGCACCCTAGTTGCGCCCTACTTTCGTCCTTGTTGCACCCTAGTTGCGCCCTGCTTGTGCCTTACTTGTGTCCTACTTGTGCCCTACTTGTAGCATAGTTGTGCTATACTTCGAGCCAAGTTGTGCCGTAGTAGTGCCCTAGTTGCGCCCTAGTTAAACCTCAATTGGGCACTAGCTATGTCCTACTTACTCCTTCGTTGCGTCATAGTTGCGCCCTACTTCACCCTACTCGTGCCCTAGTTGCACCCTAGTTGCACTTAGGTGTGTGCTCTTTGTGCCCTGGTTGCGCCTTAGTTATGCCTTAGTTGGACACTAGCGATACCCTAGTTATGCCCTAGTTGTACCCTAGTTGCGCCCTACTTGTGTCCAACTAGCACCCTACTTGCGCCCAAGTTGCGCCCTAGCTGCGCCTTAGTTGCGCCTCAGTTGGCCACTAGCTACGCCCTTGTTGGGCCCTAGTTGCGGCCTAGATGCGCCCTAGTTGCACCCTTCATGCGCCCTACTTGTGCCCTAAATGCGTCCTAAATGCACACTAGTTACGCCCTAGATGCGCCCTACTAACGCCCTGCTCGTGCCCTACTTGCGCCCTACTTGCGCCCTAATTGCATCCTACTTACGCCCTATTTGCGACCTTCTCGCACTCTAGTTGCGCCCTGGTTGTCCCCTAGTTGGGCCCAAGTTCCGACCTACTTGCGTCCCAGTTACACCCTACTTGCGTCCCAGTTACGCCCTAGTTGCGTCCTAGGTGTGCCTCACTTGCGCCCTAGTTGCGCCCTACTTGCGCCCTAGTTGTGCATCATTGGGCCTCAGTTGAGCAGTAGCTATGCTATAGTTGTGCCCTAGTTACGCCCTAGTTGGGACCTAGTTGCGCCTCAACTTGACACTACTTAACCCTAGTTGCGTCCAAGCTACGGCCTCGTTGCGTCCTAGTTACACCCTTTTTTCCCCCTACTTGCGCCCTAGTTGCACTCTAGTTGCGCCGTAGTCTCCACCCTACTTGCACCCTACTTGTACCCTAGTAATGTTCTTGCACTTTACTTGCGCCATAGATGCGCCCTAGATGTGTCCTAGTTGCACCTTAGATGTACCCTAGTTGTGCTGTACTTACGTCCTAGTTGGGCCCTAGTTGCACCCTAGTTCCACCGTAGTTGCGCCCTAGCTACACCCTAGTTGCGCCTTCGTTGTGCCCTGCTTGCGTCCTAGTTACTTCCTAGTGGAGCCTCAGGTGGGCACTAGCTATGTCCTAGTTGTGCCCTACTTGTGCCCTAGCTGCGTCCTAGTTACACCCATCTTGTGCCCTACTTGTGCCCTAGCTATGCCCTACTTGTGCCCTAGTTGCACCCTATCTGTTCCCTAGTTGCACCCTAGTTTCCCCTCAGTTGGGCTCTAGCAACGCCCTAGTTGCGCCCTACTTGAACCCTATTAGTGCCATAAACACGCCCTACTTGCGCCCTGCTTGCGCCCTACATGCGTCCTATTTCCGCCCTTGTTGTGCCCTAGTTGCGCCCTAGTTGCGCCTCACTTAGACACTAGCTACGTCCTAGTTGCTTCCTAGTTGTGCCTAAGTTGAGCCCTAGTTCGATTCTACTTGCGCCTTACTTGCGCCCTTCTTGTGCCCTAGTTTGTCCTAGTTATGCCCTAGTTACGCCATAATAACGTCCTACTTGCGCCCTAGTTGCGCCCTAGTTGTGTCCTAGTTGTGTCCTACTTGCGCCTGCTTGCGCCCTAATTTCTCCCTAGTTGGATCCTAGTTACACCCAAGTTGTACCCTAGTTACACCCTAGTTGCACCCTGTTTACACCCTACTTGGGCACTAGTTGCGCCCTTGTTGGGCGTCAGTTCGACACAAGCTATGCCCTAGTTGTGCCCTAGTTGCGCGTTATGTGCACCCTACTTGCGCCCTAGTTGCGCCCGACTTGCGCCCCAGTTACGCCCTAGTTGCACCTTAGTTGCACCCTAGTTGTACCCTAGTTGCATCCTAGTTGCGCCCTAGTTGCACCCTACTTACACCCAAGTTGCGCCCTAGTTACGCCCTAGTTGTACCTTAGAGGCACCCTACTTGCACCCTAGTTACGCCCTAGTTGTTCCCTAAAAGCACCCCACTTGCACCCTACTTGCACCGTAGTTACGCCCAAGTTGCACCTTACTTGGGCCCTACTTGCACCGTTTTCATGCCCTACTTGCGACTTAGATGAGCCTTAGTTGCGCCCTTCTTGGAGCCCAGTTGTGCCATAGTTGTGCCCTAGTTGCGCCCTAGTTATGACCTAGTTGCACCCTGCTTGCGTCCTAGTTATGCCCTACTTGCGCCATAGTTGCGGCCTAGTTGTGCCCTATTTGTGCCCTACTTGCATCCTATTTGGGCCCTAGTTCTACTACAGTTGCGCCCTAGTTTTGCCTTAGTTGTGCCGTACTTGTGCCCTAGTTGTGCCCTGTTTGCGGCCTAGTTGCACCCTAGTTGCACCTCCGTTGGGCACCAGCCATGCCTAAGTTGCACCCTAGCTGCACGCTATCTGCGCCCTGGTTCAGCCTTACGTGTGCCCTAATTGCGCCCTAGTTACACGGTAGTTGTGTCCTAGTTGTGTCTAGTTGCGCCCTACTTGTACCCTACTTGCGCCCTAGGTGCGTCCTTGTAGCACCCTTGTTGTGCCCTAGTTGCGCTTGCAATGAGCACTAGGTACATCCTCGTTGCGCCCTAGTTGCATCGTTGTTGCGCCAGAGTTGCGCCAGAGTTGCGCCTTGCTTGCGCCCTAATTGTGCCATACTTGTGCCTTACTTGTGCCCTACTTGCGTGCTATTTGCTGCCTACCTGCACCGTAGTTGCTCCCTAGTTGCAGCCTAGTTGCGCCCTAGCTGTGCCATACCTGCGCCCTAGGTTTACCCTAGTTGCACCCTAGTTGTGCCCTATATGCGCCCTTGTTGCAGCCTACTAGCGTACTTGTTGCGTCTCATTTGGATACTAGGTACCCCCTAGTTGTGACCTACTTGTGCCCTAGTTGCGCCCTCGTTGCACCCTAGTTGTCCCTAGTTCCGCCCTATTTGCGCCCTAGTTGCGCCCTCTTTGCATCCTTTTTACGGCCTAGCTGCAACCTAGTTGTACCATACTTGTGCCCTAGTTGCACCCAAGTTGTGTCCTAGCTGTGCCCTCCTTGCACCCTACTTGCACCGTACTTGTGCCCTAGTTGTGCTCTAGTTGCACCCTAGTCATGCCCTACTTGCCTCCCACTTGTCCCCTACTCGGGCCCTTGTCTCATCCTAGTTGTACCCTAGTTGTGCCCTACTTGCGCCCTACTTGCACCCTAGTTGCGACCTAGTTGAGCCCTAGTTGCACCCTATCTGAGCCATAGTTGCGCCCTAGTTGCGCCCTAGTTGCACCCTAGTTGCGCGCTACTTATGCCCTAGTAAACTCCTAGTTGTGTCCTGGTTGCGCCATACTTGTGCCATAGTTGCACCATACTTGCGTCCTAGTTGTGCCATACTTACACCCTAGCTGTGCCCTAGATGCGCCATAGTTGGGCACTAGCTATCCTCTAGGTACACCCTAACTGTTTCCTCGTTGCGTCCTACTTGCGTCCTACTTGCCCCCTTCTTGCGCCATAGCTGCGCCTTAGTTGTGCCCAAGTTGTACCCCAATTGCGGTATAGTTGAGCCCTAGTTGCGCCTCAGTTGGGCAATAGGTGCGTACTAGTAATGCCCTAGTTACGTCCTAGTTGTGCCCTACTCGTGTCCAACTTGCGTCCTACTTGCGCCATAGTTACAGCCTTTTTCTGCCCTAGTTGCGCCCTAGTTGTACCCAAGTTGTGCCCTACATATGCCTCAATTGGGCACTAGATACGTCGTAATTGCGCCCTAGTTGAGCCATAGTAGCGCCCTAGTTGCACCCTACTTGCGCTCTAGTTACGCACTAGTTGTGCCCTAGTTGCACCCTAGTTGTGCTCTAGTTGCGCTTCACTTGGGCACTAGATACACCCTCGTTGCGCCCTAGTTGTGCCATAGCTGCGCACTAGGTTCACCTTAGTTGTGCCCTACTTGCCCCCTACTTTTGTCCTAGTTGTATCCTAGTTGCCCTCTAGTCGCCCCCTGCTTGTGGCCTACTTGTGCCTTACTTGCGCCGTAGTTGCGTCTTCGTTGCATCCCAGTTACACCCAACTTGTGTACTATTTGCACCGTATTTACGTCATAGTTGCAACCTAGCTGCGCCCTTGTTGCACCCTACTTGCGCCCTACTTATGTTGTACTTGTGTCATAGTTGCATCGTAGTTGCACTGTAGTTGCACCCTAATTGCGCCTTACTTCCACCCTAGTTGCGCCCCCTAGTTGTATCCTAGTTACGCCCTAGTTGCGCCCTTCTTGTGCCCTAATTGCATCCTTCTTCCACCCTCCTTGTACCGTAGTTGCGCCCTACTTGCGCCTTAGTTGCACCCTAGTTGTCCTATGGTTCTACCTTAGTTGTGTCTCACGTGGACACTAGCTACGCCCTAGTTGCACCCTAGTTGTGCCCTAGCTACGTCCTAGTTGCACCCAAGTTGTACCCTAGTTGCGCCCTAGTTGTACCCTAGTTGCGCCCTCATTGCGCTTTAGTTGCGCCCCAGTTGCACCCTAGTTGCGCTGTAGTTGCGCTTCAGTTGGGCACTAGCTACACCCTTGTTGCACCCTAGTTGTGTCCTAATTATGCCCTAGTTGCACACTAGTTGCGCCCTACTTTCTCCCTACTTGCACCCTTCTTGCGCATTACTTGCACCCTAGTTGCGCCCTAGTTGCAACATAGTTGTGCCTTAGCTGGGCACTAGCCAGGCCCTAGTTGTGTCCTAGTTGCACCCTAGTTGTGCCCTAGGTGCGTCCTACTTGAGCCCTACTTGCGCTTTAGTTATGCCATAGTTGTGCGCTAGTTGCACCCTACTTGTACCCTACTTGTGGCCTAGTTCCACCCTAGTTACGCTCTACTTCCGAACTACTTGTGCCCTAGCTGCACTCTAGTTGCGCCCTAGTTACAACCTAGTTGCTCCCTAGTTGCGCCCTAGTTGCGCCCTACTTAAACCCTACTTACATCCTACTTACACCTTAACTGAGCCATTGTTTTGTCCCGGTTGCATCCTAGTTGCACCCTAGTTGCGCATCAATTGGGCAATAGTTGCGTCCGACTTATGCCTCAGTTGGGCACTAGTTGCACCCACTTGTACCAGCTACTCCCCAGTTGCGCCCTAGTTGCACCCTAGTTGCACCTTAGTTACACCCTAGTTGCGCCCTATTTGTGCCCTAGTTGCGCCCTAGGTGTGCCCTACTTACACCCTAGTTGTGCCCTAGTAATGCCCTAGTTGTGTCCTTGTTACGCCCAGTTGTGCCTTAGTTGTGCCCTAGATGTGCCCTGGTTGCGCCCTAGTTGTGCCCTAGTAGTGCCCTAGTTGCGCCCTAGTTGCGCCCTCTTTGTGCCGTAGTTGCGCCCTGGTTGCTCCATAGTTGTGCCCTAGTTGCGCCCTGGTTGCTCAATAGTTGTGCCTTACTTACACCTAGTGGCGCCCTAGTTGCACCCTAGTTGCTTCATAGTTGTGCCCTATTTGCACCCAGGTTATGCCCTAGTTGTGCCCTAGTTTCGCCTTTGTTGCGCCCTAATTGCGCCCTAGTTGTGCCCTAGTTGTGCCTTACATGCGCCCTAGTTGCACCCTAGTTGTGACCTATTTACACCCTCGTTGCAACCTATTTGCACCCTAGTTGGACCATGCTTGCACCCTAGTTGCGCTTTTGCCCTACTTGCACCCAAGTTGAGCTGTAGTTGCGCCCTAGTAGTGTCCAAGTTGGACCCTACTTGCGCCATACTTGCGTCCTTGCTCCGCCCTGGTCGCACCTCACTTGTATCCTAGTTGCGCCCTACTTCCATCCTGGTTGTGCCCTAATTGCGTCCTACTTTGCCCTAGTTGCACCGTAGTCGCGCAGTAGTTGTGTCGTAGTTACACCATACTTGCGTTCTTGTTGCGCCCTAGTTGCACTCTAGTTCCGTCCTAGTTCCGCTTCAATTGGGCACTAACAACGCGCAAGTTGTGCCCTATTTGTACCCTAGTTGCGCCCTAGTTGCACCATCATTGCGTCCTCATTGCGTCCTATTTGCGCCCTAGTTCCACCCTAGTTACGCCTTAGTTGCACCCTACTTGCACCCTAGTTGCTCCCTAATTGGACCCTAGTATTGCCCTAGTTGTGCTCTACTTGTGCCCTACTTATGCCCTATTTGCACCCAACTTGCACCCTAGTCCGACCCTCGCTACGCCTTAGTTGCGCCCTACTTGCGCCTTACTTGCACCCTAGTTCCATCCTAGATGCTTCCTAGGTGTACCCTACTTGCCCCCTACTTTTACCATAATGTGCCCTAGTTGCATCCTAGTTGCACCAGAGTTGCACCCTAGTTGCGCCCTAGTTGGACACTAGTTGCACGCTAGTTGCGCCCTAGTTGCACCCTACTTAAGCCCTGCTTCCGCCCTAGTTACGCCATACTTGCACCCTAATTGCAGCCTATTATCGTCCTAGGTGCGTCCTAGTTGCGCATTAGTTGGGCTCTAGCTACGCCCTAGTTCCACCCTACATGCACCCTAGTTGCACCCTAATTGTACCCTGTTTGCGCCAAACTTGTGCCCTCATTACGCCCTACTTGCGCCCCAGTTGTGCCCTAGTTGTGCCCTAGTTGTATCTCAGTTGGGCACTAAACACACCCTAGTTGCACCCAAGTTACACCCTAGTTGTGCCCAAGTTGTGCCCTAGTTGCACCCTAGTTGCACCCTAGTTGCACCCTACTTGCGCACTACTTGCGCCATAGTTTTGTCCTAGTTGCGTCCTCGTTGAACCCTTGTAGTCACCAACTTGCGTCCTACTTGCACCCTAGTTGTGCCCTAGTTGCGCCCTAGTTGTGCCCTAAATGTGCCATACTTGCACCCTACTTGCACCCTAGTTGCACCCTAGATGCGTCCTAGTTGCGCCCTACTTGCATCGTGCTTGCACCATGCTTGCGCATTTGTTGCGTCCTAGTTATGCCCTAGTTACGCCATAGGTGCGCCCTATGTGGGCTCTAGTTATACCCTACGTGTGCCGTACATACACCCTAGTTGCACCCTTGTTACGCCCTAGTTGTACCCTAGTTGCACCCTTCTTGTGCCCTACTTGCAGCCTAGTCGCACTCTTGTTACGCCGTAGTTGCACCCTACTCTCGCCCCACTTGCACCCTACTTCCACCCTACTTGTACCCTAGTTGTGTCCTACTTGCGCCCTCATTGTCCTAGTTGCGCCCTACCTCCAGCCTAGTTCTACCTCAGTTGGGCACTAGCTACGCCATGGTTGCACCCTGGTTGAGCCATAGTTGCGTGCTACTTGTGTCCTACTTGTGCCCTACTTGCACCCTAATTGTGCCATAGTTACATCCTGGTTGCGCCCTAGTTGTGCCCTACTTGCGCCCTAGCTGTAGCTCAGCTGGGCACTAGCTACACTGTAGTTGCGCCCTTGTTGGGTCCTAGTTGTGCCCTACTTGCATGCTACTTGCACTCGATTTGCACCCAAGTTGCACCCTAGTTGCTCCCTTGCGTCCTAGTTGCGTCCTAGTTGCGCCCTAGTTGCGCCATACTTCCACCCTACTTGGGCCCTAGTTATGTCCTACTTGTACCCATGTTGCGCCCTAGTTATGCCCTAGTTGTGCCCTACTTGCTCCCTACTTCCGCCCTAGTTACGTCTTAGTTGTGCCTTAGTTTGGCTCTAACTATGCTCTAGTTTTGCCTTACTTGTTTCCTATTTTTCTCCTACTTCCGCCCTAGTTGCGCCCTTGTTGCCCCGTAGTTGTGCCTCAGCTGGGCACTAGCTACACCCTAGTTGCACCCTAGTTCCGGCCTAATTGTGCCCTAGTTGTGTCCTTGTTCTGCCCTAGTTGCGTCCTAGTTGTGCCTTCCTTGCGCCCTACTGGCGCCCTAGGTACACCCTACTTGCACCCTACTTGTGCCCTAGTCGTTCCCTACTTGCACCCTACCCGGGCTCTACTTGAGCCCTAGTTATGCCTTTCTTGTGCCTTAGTTGTGTCCTAGTTGCACCCTACTTGTACACTACTTGCACAGTAGTTGCTCCCTAGTTGCGCCGTAGTTACTCCCTAGTTTCGTCCTACTTGCGCCCCACTTACTCCCTACTTGCACCCTACTTGCGCCCTAGTTGCACCGTAGTTGTGCCCTAGTTGCACCTCAGTTGGATACTAGGTACGCCCAAGTAACACCCCAGTTGCGCCCAAGTTGAACCCTACTTGCGCCCTACTTGGACCCTATTTGCGCCCTAGTTATTCCCTAGTTACGCCCTTGTTGTGCCTCAATTGGGCTCTTGCTTTGCCCTAGTTGCGCCCTAAGTATACCCTAGTTGCCCCCTATGTGCGGGCTACTTGTACCGTACTTGCGTCCTAGTTGCTCCCTAGCTGCGCCCTAGTTGCACCCTAGTTCCATCTTAGTTGCGCCATAGTTGCGCCCTAGTTGCACCCTAGCTGCGCCCAAGTTGCACCGTACTTGTGCCAAACATGTGCCCTACTTGCGCCCTAGTTGCGCCCTGCTTGAGCCCTACTTGCACCCTACTTGAACAATGTTTGTGCCCTAGTTGTGCCCTATTTAGCCCTAGTTACGCCCTAATTGCACCCTAATTGCACCCTACTTGCACCCGAGTTGTGCCCTAGTTGCGCCCTAGCTGTGCCCTAGTTGCCCCTTACTTGCGCCCCAGTCACGCCCTAGTTGTGCCCTTCTTACACCCTAACTACGTCCTACTTGCACCCTACATGCGCCCAACCTGCACCCTACTTACGCCCTACGTACACCCTACTTGTACCTTACTTGAGCCGTACTTGCGCCCTACTTGAACCCTACTTGCACCCTACCTGCGCCCTACTTGCGCCCAACTTGTGCCCTACCTGCGCCCTCCTTGCGCCCTACTTTTGCCCTTGTTGCGCCTTAGTTCCGCCCTGGTTACGTCCTACCTGCGATTTTCTTGCGCCCTAGTTCCACCCTAGTTACGCCCTAGTTGCGGCCTACTTGTGACCTAATCATGTCCTAGTTGTGTCCCTCTTGCGCCCTACTTGCGCCCTACTTGCACCCGACTTGTGCCCTACTTGCACCCTACGTGTGCCCTATTTGCGCCCTGGGTGCGCCCTTGTTGTACCCTAGTTGCGCCTCAGTTGGTCACTAGATACACCCTACTTGTGCCCTAGTTGCGCCCTAGTTGTACCCCACTTGCGCCATGCTTGTGCCCTACTTCCGCCCTAGTTATTCTCTAGTTGCGCCCTAGTTCCGCTCTAGGTACGCACTACTTTTGCCCTAGTTCCGCTTCACTTGGGCACTAGCTACGCCCTAGTTGCGCCCAAGTTGTACCCTCGATGCGCCCTAATTGTGCCCTTCTTGTGCCGTAGTTGCGCCCTAGTTGCTGGGTTACGCCCTAGTTGCGTCCTAGTTGCGCCCTAGTTGGGACACAGTTAGGAACTAGCTAGGCCCTAGTTGCGCCCTGCTTGTGTCCTAGGTGCACCCTGGTGACACACATGTTTTGCCGTTATTGCTGCCTAGTTATGCCCTCATTGCGTCCTACTTGCACCCTAGTTGCGCCTTGGTTGTGCCTTAGTTGGACACAAGTTACGCCCTAGTCGTGCCCTAGTTACGCTGTAGTTTCACCCTAGTTGCGCTCTTGTTTCGCCATAGTTGCGCCCTACTTGTGGCCTAGTTGCGCCCTTGTTGTGCCTCAGTTGGAAATCAGATATGTCCTCGTTGCACCCTTGTTGCGCCCTTGTTGCACCCTAGTTGCACCCTACTCGCGCCCTAGTTGCGCTTTAGATGCACCCTAGTTCCAGCACACTTGCACCCTAATTGCGCCTTAGTCGTGCCTTAGGTACCCCCTTGTTCTTCCCTACTTGCACCCTACTTGCGACCTACTTGCGCCCTACTTGCACCCTAGTTGCACCCTAGTTGTGCCGTAGTTTCATTGTAATTGCACTCTAAGTACACCCTATTTGCGCCTTAGTTGCACCCTAGTTGCATCCTAGTTGCGCCCTACTTGCACCCTACTTGCGCCTAGTTGCATCCAAGTTGCACCCTAGTTGCACTCCTTTTGTGTCCTAGTTGGATCCTACTTACGTTCAAGTTTCGTCCTAGTTGCACCTTAGTTGGGCATTAGCTATGCCCTAGTTGTGTCCTAGTGATGCCATAGTTGCGTCCTATTTGCGCCCTTCTTGTGCCCTACTTGCCCCATGGTCGCACCCTACTTGTGTCCTACTTGCGCCCTGCTAGCACCCTCGTTACGCCGTAGTTGCATTCTAGTTGCGTTCTAGTTGTGCCTTAGTTGCACCTTACTTGCGCCTTACTTGCGCCCTAGTTGCGCCTAGTTCAACCCTGTTCACGCCCTACTTACGCCCTACTTGAACCCTAGGGCGCTCTAGTTGTGCCCTAGTTGCACCGTAGTTGCGCCTCAGTTGGCACTAGCTACGTCCTTGTTACACCCTACTTGCCTCCTCATTGTGCCCTAGTTGCACCCTAGTTGCGTCCAAGTTGCGTTCTAGCTGTGCTCTAGTTGCGCCCTACTTCCGCCCTATTTGCGTCCTACTTGCGCCATAGATACCTCCTAGTTATGCCCCAGTTAGGCACTATCTACTTCCTTGTTGTGCGCTAGTTACACCCTCGTTGCACCCTAGTTGTGCCCTAGTTGCGGCCTCCTTGGGCCTTAGTTGCGCTCTTCTTGTGCCCTAGTTGCACCCTAGTTGTGCTCTAGTTGCACCCTTGTTATGCCGTAGTTGCGCCTTAGTTGGCACTAGTCACGCCCTAGTTATGCCCTACTTGGCCCCTCGTTGCTTCCTAGTTGCACCCTAGCTGCGCTCTACTTGCACCCCACTTGTACCCTAGTTGCACCCAAGTTGCACCCTAGCTGCGCCCTAGTTTTGCCCTTCTTGCGTCATGTTTACACCCTACTTGCGCCCTAGTTGTGCCCTAGTTGCACACTACTTTTGCTCTACTCGTCCCTTTTTTGGCCCTAGTTGTGCCCTAGTCGCACCCTCATTGCACCGCAATTGCGCCCTACTCGCGTCCTAGTTGCACACTACTTGTGCCTTAGGTGTGTCCTAGTTGCGCTCTAGTTGCGCCCTAGTTGCACCCTTGTTGTACTCTAGTTGCACCCTAGTTGCATCCTACCTGCGCCCTTCTAGGACCCTTGTTGCGCCCTACATGCGCCCTAGTTGCGTCCTACTTTCCCCCTTAGTAGCGCCGTAGTTGCGCCTCTATTGAGCTCTAGCTACGCCCTAGTTCCACCCTAGTTATGTCCTAGTTATGACCTAGTTGCACCCTATTTGTGCCGTACTTGCGCCTTAGTTGCACCTTCATTATGTCCATGTTGCGCCTTCTTGTGCCCTACTTGCTCCGTTGTTGTACCCTAGTTGCACCCAAGTTGCACCCTAGTTGCACCCTACTTCCACCCTTGTTGTGCTCTAGATCCGCCCTAGTTGCACCCTACTTGTGCCCTGCTTGTGTCCTAGTTGTGCTCTAGTTGCATCCTAGTGGTGCCTTGGTTGATCCCTCGTTGCGTCCTACTTGTGCCCTAGTTGCGTCCTACTTGCGCCCTAGCTGCGCCCTAGTTGCGCCCTAGTTAGGTACTAGCTACGTGCTTGTTACACCCTAGTTGTACCCTAATTCCGCCTTACTTGTGCCCTACATGCACCCTAGATGTGCCCTAGTTGCGCCCTACTTGCACCCTACTTGCGTCCTTGTTGCGCCCTACTTGCGTCCAAGTTGCACCCTAGTTGCACTAGTTGGGTATGAGCTACGCCCTAGTTACACCCTAGTTGCACCCTAGTTGTGCCCTAGTTGCATCCTTGTTGTGTCCTAGTTGCATCCTAGTTGCGTCCTAGTTGCGCCCTAGCTGCCTTCTGTATGTGTCTAGATGTGCTCGACTTGTGCCGTAGTAGCGTCCTAGTTGCGCCTCAGTTAGGCACTAGCTGCGTCAAAGTTGTACCCTAGTTGCACCGTAGGTGCACCATAGTCGTGCCCTATTGTCGCCCTTGTTGCGTCCTAGTTAATCTTTAGTTGCGCCCTAGTTGTGTCTTGCTTGCGCCCTTCTTGTGCCATAGTTGCGCCCTTCTTGCACCCTAGTTGTGCCCTACTTGTGCCTTACTTGCACCCTACTTGCACCCTCGTTGCGACCTAGTTGTGCCCTACTTGCGCCCTACTTTCGTCCTACTTACACCTTACTTGCGCCCTAGTTGTGTCCTAGTACGCCGTTGTTGCACCCTACTTGCCCCCTACTTGCGTCCTAGTTGTGCCCTATTTGCGCCTCAGTTGCGCCCTAGTTGTACCCTACTTACATCCTAGTTGTACCGTACTTGCACCCTTGTTGCACCCTAGTTGTGTCCTAGTTGTACCCAATTTACACCCTGATTACGCCTTATTTGTGCCCCTGTTACGCCCTACTTTTGCCCAAGTTGCGCTTTTCTTGCATCCAAATTGCGCCCTAGTTGTGCCTCAGTTGGGCACTAGCTACGCGCTAGCTGTGTCCTAGTTTTGCTCTAGTTGTGTCCTAGTTGCATCCTTCTTGCGGCCTAGTTGCGCCCTCGTTGGGCCCTAGTTGCATCCTAGTTGAGACCTAGCTACGCCCTGTTTGCGCCCTAGTTGTACCCTACTTGTGCCCTAGTTGCGTCGCAGTTGTGCCCTACTTGTACCCTACTTGCGCCCTAGTTGCGCCCTGGTTGTGCACTGCTTGTGCCCTACTTAAGTGCTACTTGCACCGTAGTTGCGTCCTTCTTGAGCCCTATTTCCGCTCTACTTACCCTCTACTTGGGCCCTAGTTGCGCCATAGTTGCATCCTAGTTGGGCCCTAGTTGTGTTCTAGTTGCACCCTACTTGCCCACTGGTTGCGGCCTACTTGCGTCCTAGTTGCGCCCTAGTTCCTTCCCAGTTAGGCACTAGCTACGCCCTCGTTTTGCCCTAGTTACGCTCTAGTTACACCCTAGTTGTACCCTAGTTGCACCCTACTTGCGCCCTAGTTGAACCCTAGTTACACCCTAGTTGCGAGTTAGAGTTAATCAGACCACTTTCATACACTAGAGGACCTGTGTACAATATATGTGATTATGTGTTTAGAAGTTTCTAGGATGTGTGAGAGGCACATAGTGGTGGCACTGTCTATACATGTTTTATTTCATTTCCTCAGTGAAAAACAAATGTATTATTACATTGTAAAGTCACTTGTTTAGTGATACAATCCTTTATACAATCACCTCAAAGACTTATGTATTTTGAACCCCCCACATCCCCCCCCCCCGTCAAGTGGAAAGTGTATGAGGGGAGTGTACGAAGGAGTGAATGGAACATTGTATGATAGCAATAAACAATAGTACAATTGTGTACAAGGAGGAGAAACTTCATAGAAGTTGTATGAGACCATGTACACAAGTGGATTATTTCAATGTAACGTCACTGATTAAGTGCTACACTCCTTCATACACTTCCATCATACACTTCGATCATATCCTTTAACCCTTTGGACCCCCCGGCCCCCCCCCCCTCCATCAAGTGCAAAGTGTATGGGGGGATTGTATGAGGGAGTGAACAGAATGTTGTATGATGGCGCCATACAAAAGTACACTTGTGTGCAAGTGCTAGAAACTTCAAGTGATAGGTTATCATGTACACAAATGGATTATCTCAACGTAACGTCACTTGTTCAGTGATACACTCCTTCATACACTTCCATCATACACTTCGATCATATACTTTAACCCTTTGGACCCCCCGGCCCCCCCCCCCTCCATCAAGTGCAAAGTGTATGAGGGGATTGTTGAAGGGGGTGAACAAAATTTGGTATGACAGTGGTGTACAAAAGTACACTTGTGTGCAAGTGCTAGAAACTTCAAGTGATAGGTTATCATGTACACAAATGTATCAACCTAACGTAACGTCACTTGTTAAGTGAAACACTCTGTCATACACTTGTCTCGCATACCATTGTTGTTTGGACCACCCTCCTTCGACTCCCCTCCTCCCTCCTCTCCCCGGTCAAGTGGAAAGTGTATGAGGGGAGTGTATGAGGGGGTGATCAAAAGATTCTATGACGGTAACATACAAACCCACACTTGTGTATAGGGCGTACAAGCTTCACAGAAGGTAGGTAATCATGTACACAAAACGTATTATTTCAATGTAACGTCACTTGTTTGGTGATACACTCCTTAATACACTTACCTCATACACTATTGTCTTTTGGATCTCTCCCTGCCTTCCTCCCCTGTCAAGTGGAAAGTGTATGAGGGGAGTGTATGAGGGAGTGAACAGATTTTTGTATGATAGCAACACACAGAAGTACACTCATGTACAAGGAGCAGAGACATCATAAAGGTCATATAAGATCATGTACACAAATGTTTTATTTCAACGTAACGTCACTTGTTCAGTGATACACTCCTTCTTACACTTGCATCATACACTTTTACCATTTGGACCCCCCTTCGACTCCCCCC
>SZWC01001830.1:3089-24494 GCA_023375785.1 Penium margaritaceum | reverse complement strand
CCCCTCCCAAGTGGCAAGTGTATGAGGGGATTGTATGAGGGAGTGAACAGAATTTTGTATGATGGCGCCATACAAAAATACACTTATGAACAAGGAGGAGAAACTTCATAGAAGTGATAGATTATTGTGTACACAAAAGTATTATTACAGCGTAACGACACTTGTTAAGTGATACACTCCTTCATGCACTTGTCTCATACAATTCTGTCATTTGGACCCCCCTCCTCCGACTCCACCCTCTCCCCCTCCCCTCCCCTCCCAAGTGGCAAGTGTATGAGGGGATTTTATGAGGGAGTGAACAGAATTTTGTGTGATGGCACCATACAAAAGTACACTTGTGAACAAGGAGGAGAAACTTCATGGAAGTGATAGATTATCGTGTACACAAATGTATTATTACAGCATAACGACACTTGAGGGGAGTGTATAGAGGGAGTGTATAGAAGTTAATATGACAATGAAATACAAACGTACACTTGTGTACGAGGAGGAGAAACTTCATAGAAGTAACACGAAATCATGTACACAACCAGAATTCTTTGAAAAGCTCTTAACGTGTAAGTTCATGTAGAAGTTACAAGGAAGATTCTTCATTATGTGAGTTTGTCCTCCAGTCCGACTAGGAACATTCTATGAAAGATTCCCTGATGTATGGGTGAGTACAAGGAAGGTACTTGGAACCTACGTGTACAGAAAAAGGTATGGTGTACACAGATATAGTAGTGCATGAATTTGGGGTGATTGGGACTAAATGCTAGTTGCGTCGTACTTGTGCCCCAGGTGCGACCTAGTTGTACTCTAGTTGCGCCCTAGTTGTGCCCCAGTTGCGTCCCAGTTGAGCCTTACTTGCGTCCTAGTTGCCCCCGACTTCTGTCCTAGTTGTTCCCTCAGTAAGCCCTAATTACGCCCTACTTTTGGCCTACTTGCGCCCTAGTTGCACCCTAGTCGCACCCTAGTTGCACCCTACTTGTGCCCCACTTGTGTCCTAGTTGTACCCTAGTTTCATCGTTCTTGCACCCTAGTTGTGCCATACTTGCACCCTATCAGTCCCCTACTTGTGCCCTAGTTACACCCTAGTTGTGCCCTACTTGTGCCCTACTTGCGCCATATTTATGCCCTACTTGCACCCTAGTTGCACCCTAGTTGCACCTTAGTTGCACCCTACTTGCGCCATCTTTTCGCCCTAGTTGCACCCTAGTCGTGCCCTTCTTGTGCCCACATTGTGCCTTACTTATACCCTAGTTGCGTCCTACTTGGGTCCTAGTTGCGCCGTAGTTTTGCCTTTGTTGAACACAAGCTAGGCCCTTGTTACACCCTATTTGCGCTCTAGTTGCGTCCTACTTTGGGCCAACTTGCGCCCTAGTGTCGCCCTAGTTGTGCCCTAGTTGTACCCTATTTACATCCTGGTTGCACCCTGGTCGCACCCTAGTTGTGCTCCATTTGTTCTCTACTTGTGCACTACCTGCACCCTAGTTGTGCCCTAGTTGTGCCCTAGTTGCGCCCTAGTTGCGCCCTAGTATCGCCTTACTTCTTGCCTAGTTGTGCCCTACTTGCGGCCTAGTTACACCCTAGTTACTCCTTGTGCCTTACTTTTGCCGTTCTTGCGTCCTAGTTACGCCATACTTGCGCCCTAGTTCCGCCCTAATTTGTCCTAGTCGCTTCCTATTTGCGCTTCAATTCGGCACTAGCTACGCCCTGGTTGAGTCCTAATTACGCCTGCGTTGCGCCCTACTTGCGACCTCCTTGCACCCAATTTGTACCCTAATTGTGCCTTACTAGTGCTGTTGCGCCGTAGTTATGCCCTACTTGCGCCCTAGTTGCACCGTCATTGGACACAAGGTACGCCCTAGTTGCACCCTGGTTACACCGTAGATGAGCTCTACTTGCGCCTTACTTGTGCCCTAGTTGTACCCTAGTTGTAGCCTATTTGTGTCCTAGTTGTGCCTCAATTTGGCACTAGCTACGCCCTAGTTGTGCCCTAGTTGGACGCTAGTTGTGCCATCGTTGCGCCCTATGTGCACCCACTTTCGTTCTAGTTGTACCCTAGTTGTGTCCTAGTTGCGCCCTAGTTGTGTCATACTTGGGCCCTACTTATGCCGTAGTTGCACCCCACTTGCGTCCTAAACCTCCCCTATTCGTGCCTTACTTGTGCCCTACTTGCGCCCTAGTTGCGTCCTAGCTACGCACTAGTTGTGTCCTAACTGCACCTTAGTTGTGCCCTAGTTGCAAGTCAGTTGGGCACTAGCTAAGCCCTAGATGCACCCTAGTTGCACCATACTTGTGCCCTACTTGTGCCCTAGTTACGCCCAAGTCGCACCCTAGTTGCGCCCAAGTTGTGGCCTACTTGTGAGCTACGTACACCCTAGTTGTGCCCTAGTTACGACCTAGTTAGATTCTACTTGCGCCCTAGTTGCACTCTAGTTGTCCCCTAGTTGTACCCTGGTTGCGTCAATCTTGTGTCCTACTTGCGCCGTACTTGCGCCCTAGATGCCCCCCCACTGTGCCCTCGTTGTGCCCTACTTATGTCCTAGTTGTGTCCTAGTTGTGCCTCAGTTGGGCATTAACGTTGCCCTTAAACCACCCTAGTTGCGCCCTACTTGCGTCCTACTTGCGCCTTCGTTGTGTCCTTGTTGTGCCCTACTTGCACCCTAGTTGCATCTCAGCTGGGCACTATCTAAGCACTAGTTCCACCCGTTTTGTGCCCTAGTTGCGCCCTAGGTGCACCCTTTTTTCCATCCTAGTTACATTCTACTTGCGCCCTACTTGTGCCGTAGTTGTGGCCTAGTTGCGGCCTAGTTGCGCCTAATTGCGTCCTAGTTTCACCCTAGTTGCACCCTAGTTACACCCTAGTTGCGCCTTAGTTGCATCCTACTTGCCTCCTAGTTGTACTCTACTTACGCCTCAGTTGGGCACTAGCTATGTCCTAGTTGCGCCCTACGTACACCCTACTTGCACCTTATCTGCGCCGTAGCTACTCCCTACTTGTGCCCTAATTGCGCCCTAGTCATGCCCTAGTTGTACCCTAGTTGCGCCCTACTTGTGCCCTATTTGCGCCCGACCTAGTTGTGCCCTAATTGTGCCCTACATGCACCCTAGTTTCGTCCTAGTTGTGCCCTAGTTCCGTCCTACTTGCACCCTAATTGTGCCATAAATGCGCCCTAATTGTGTCCTAGTAGCGCACTACTTGTACCCTATTTCCGCCCTACGTGTGCCCCACTTGTACCCTACTTGCTCCCTTGTTATTCCCTTGTTGCACCCTTGTTATGCCCTACTTGCATCCTACTTGTACCCTACTTGCCTCCTAGTTGCGCCCATTTACACTTAGTTGTACCCTTCCTACACACTAGTCGCGTCCTTCTTGCACCCTAGTTGCGCCCTATGTACAGCCTTCTTTCGCCCTAGTAGCGCCCTAGTTGTGCCCTACGTGTGCCCTTCTTTTGCCCTAGTTGCACCCTAGTTTTGTCCTAGTTGCGCCATAGTTACGCTCTAGTTGCGCCCGGCTTGCGCCCTAGTTACGCCTTCCTTGCACCCTAGTTGCGCCCTTGTTGAACCCTAGTTGCGCCCTTGTTGAGCCATAGTTGTGCACTTTTTGCGCCCTAGTTGTGCCGTAGCCGGGTATTAGCTACACACTCATTGCATCCTAGTTATGCCCTGGTTTTGTCCTATTTCACCCTACTTGTACCCTACTTGCGCCGTGATTGCGCCCTAGTTACACCCTAGTTGTGCCCTAGTTGCGCACGAGTTGCTCCTCAGTTGGACACTAGCTTCATCCTACTTGCACCCTAGTTGTGCCCTACTTGCGCCCTACTTGCGTCATACTTGCGCTCTAGTTGTGTCCTAGTTTGGCCCTAGTTGTGGCCTACTTGCATCCTAGTTGCGTCCTACTTGTGCCCTTCTTGCACCCTAGTTGCATCGTACTTGTGCCTTACTTGCACCCTAGTCGCCCCCTTGCTGCGCCCTACATGTACCCTAGCTGCGCATTAGTTGCGCCCTAGTTGCGTCCTAGTTGTGCATTAGTTTGACACTAGCTGGGCCCTAGTTGCGAACTAGTCGTGCACTAGTTGCAGCCAACTTGCTCTCTACTTGTGCCCAACTTGTGCCCTAGTTGTACCTTCATAAGGCCTGAGTTGGAAATTGTCTACCCCCTAGTTGTGCCCTCGTTGCACCCTATGTTTGCCCTAGCTGCCCCATTGTCGTCCCCTACTTGCGCCCTACTTGCGTCTTAGATGTGCCCTGGTTGCGCCCTGCATGCGCCCTTCTTACGCCCTCCTTACCCCGTAGTTGCGCCCTAGTTCTGCCCTAGTTTTGCCCTGGTTGTGCCCAACTTGCATCCTAGTTGCTCCCTACTTGCGCAGTAGTTGCACCCTAGTTGCACCTCAATTGGACATAAGCTATGCCCTAGTTACGCCCTAGTTGCGCCCTAGTTGCGCCCTAGCTGCACCCTAGTTGTGCCCTACTTGCGTCCTGCTTTCTCCGTAGTTGCGTCCTACTTGCGCCTAGTTGTGCCCGACTCGCGCCCTGATTGTGCCCTAGTTGTGCCTCACTTGGGCACTAGCTACGCCCTAGTTGTGTCCTAGTTGTTCCCTAGGTGTTCCCCATTTGCGCCTAACTTGCACCGTATTTGTGCCCTAGTTGCACCCTAGTTGTACCCTAGTTGCGCCCTACTTGTACCCTACTTGCACCCTTGTTGAACTCATATTGCACTCTAGTTGCGTCCTAGTTGCCCCCTAGTATCGCCCTAGCTGCGCCCAATTTACGCACTTCAAACGCTTTATGTGTCCTAGTTGCGTCTTAGTTGCGCCCTAGTTATGCCATACTTGCGCCCTACTTGCACCCTAGTTACGCCCTCGTTGCGCCCTTGTTGGGCCCTACTTGCATCCTAGTTGTGCCCTACGTGCGCCCTAGTTGCACCCTAGTTCCGTTTCTCTTGGACACTAGCTACGTCCTAGTTAAGCCCTAGTTACGTCCTAGTTGCACCCTAGTTGCACCCTAATTACGCCCTACTTGCGCCCTAGTTGTTCCTTACTTGCACCCTAGTTGCGCCCTACTTGCGCCCTAGCTGCGCCCAAGTTATGCCTTAGTTTGGCACTAGCTACGCCCTAGTTGCCCCCTAACTGTGCCCTGGTTGCGCCCTACTTGTGACCTTCTTGGATGCTAGCTGCGCCCTAGTTGCGCCTAGTTGCGCCCTAGTTGCACCTTGCTTGCGCCCTAGTTGTGCCCTACTTGCGCCCTCCTTGCGCCCTAGTTTCCCCAAAGTTACTCCCTCCTTATGCCATACTGACACCTTACTTACGCCCTAGTTGCGTCCTAGTTGATCCTCGCTTGCCCCATATTTACGCCCTACTTGCGCCCTAGTTGTGTCATTCTTTTGCCATAGTTTTGTCATAGTTGCATCCTTGTTGCACCCCAGTTGGGTACTAGCTACACCCTTGTTACGCCCTAGTTGCTCCCTGCTTATGCCCCACTTGCGCACTACTTGCGACCTACTTGCACCCTAGTTGCCCTCTAGTTACACCCTAGTTGCGCCCTCGTTGTGCCTTTTCTGTTCCCTTGTTGCCTTCTAGTTGCACCCTAGTTACACTCTATTTGAGCCCTAGCTACACTCTTTTTACACCCTTGTTGCGCCCTCATTGCACCCTACTTGCGCCCTGCTTGCACCCTACTTGCAGCCGTATTGCGGCCTCGTTGCGCCCTAGTTGTGCCTCAGTTCGGCACTAGCTATGCCCTAATTGCGTCCTAGTGGTTCCCTACTTGCGCCCTTCTTACACCTTAGTTTTGCCCTACTTTGCACCCTACTTGCGCCTTACTTGCGGCCTACTTGTGCCCTGTTTGCGCGCTACTTGCGCCCTACTTGTGCCATAGTTGCGCGCTAGTTGCGCCCTAGTTGCGCCCTAATTGTACCCTAGTTGCCTCCTAGTTGTGCCTAAGCGGGACACTAGCTACGCTCTAGTTTCACCCTAGTTGAGCCCTAGTTGCACCATACTGTTGCCCTAATTGCACCCTACTTGCGCCCTAGTTGCGGCATAGTTGCGCCCTAGTTGCGGCATAGTTGTTCCCTAGTTGCACCCTACTCGTGCCTTACTTACGCCTTGTTGAAGATTTGGCCCTGTACATGCCCAAGTGCGGCGCCGTGAGGGGCTGACAAGACGCTTGAGATAGGATATTCCTTGAATTTGGATCTAGCGGCTCAAGGATTGCACGTACCTTAAAGTTGACGAGTCGTTGAATCTATTGGAAGTTATGACACCAGAATTGGACAAGTAACGAGGGAGATATGGGCTTCAAGTTTTTGGTTGTCCTTGGCGGCTCTGGGAGTCGGCTGCAATTCTCCTGCCGGTGAACTATGGAACAAAACGGGTAACACATGTCAATCTGGGATTTTGCTCCAGAAGGCTACAAAGGCGTCCGATAAATGATTCGCCATATATAAGAAGTTCAGTCTGTTATTGAGGTACTTGCCGAGGCTCGGAGTCCAGAACAAAGTAGTATGTTTTGCTAGTCGAGGCCCACTTGTGCCCTAGTTGTTCCCTAGTTGCGCCTTAGTTATGCCCTATTTGTACCCTAGTTGCAACCTAGTTGTGCCCTAGTTGTGCCCTCCTTGCGTCCTAATTGGGTCCTTGTTGTGCCCTAGTTGAACCCCTCTTGCGCCCTTGTTGTGTTGCATTTTACCTCGTAGTTGCACCCTAGTTGCGCCTCCGATTGGGCACCAGCTATGCCTGAGTTGCGCCCTGGGTGCGTCCGATTTGCGCCCTAGTTGAACCCTACTTGTGCCCTACTTGCACCCTAGTTACACCGCAGTTGTGCCCTAGTTGTTTCAAGGTGCGCCCTACTTGTGCCCTAGTAGCGTCCTAGTAGCATCCTAGTTGCACCCTAGTTGCACATGAAATGGGCACTAGGTATGCCCTAGTTGCACCCTAGTTACATCCTTATTGCACCCTCGTTGCGTCTCACTTGCGCACTACTTGCACCCTAGTTGTGCCCTACCTACGTCCTAGTTTTGCCCTTGTTGCGACCTAGTTGCGCCCTAGTTGTACCCTAGTTGCGCCCGAGTTGCGCCCTACTTGCGCCCTAGTTGCGTGTCATTTGGACACAAGCTACCCCCTAGTTGCGCCCTAGTTGTGCCCTATTTCTCTCTAGTTCCGTCCTAGTTGCGCCCGGGGTGTGCCCTCATTGTGTCCTTGTTGTTCCCTAGATGTGCCCTAGTTGTGCCATAGTTGCGCCCTAGTTGTGTCCTAGTTGCGTTCTAGTTGCACCTTTGTTCTATCCTAGTTGCACCCTACTTGCACCATACTTGTGCCCTAGTTGTGCCCTTGCTACGTCCTAGTTATGTCCTACTTGTGTGTCCTACTCACGCCGTACTTGGGCCCTTGTTGCACCCTAGTTCTGCCCTTGTTGTGCCCTACTTGTGTCCTACTTGCACCCTAGTTGCAACTTAGTTGCACCCTGGTTGCACCCCATTTGCGCCCTAGTTACACCCTACTTGCGCACTAGTTGTGCCCTATTTGCGCCATAACTGCGCCCTAGTTACGCCCTAGTTGTGTCCTAGTTGCGCCATACTTGCGCCATAGTTGCGCCATACTTGCGCCATAGTTGCGCCATACTTGAATTCTATTTGAGCCTCAGTTGGGCACTAGCTACACTCTAGCTACGCCCTAGTTGTTCCTTAGCTGTGCCCTACTTGCGTCCTACTTGCCCCCTACTTACACCCTCGTTGTGCCCTAGATGCGCCCTGGTTGTACCCCTGTTGCACCGTAGTTGCACCCTAGTTGCGCCTCAGTTGGACACTAGCTGCACAAAAATAGTGCCCTAGTTACGCACTGGCTGTTCCCTACTTGCATCCTACTTGCGCCCTAGTTGTGCCCTTGTTGCGCCTTGGTTGCGCCCTAGTTGCACCCTAGTTATTCCTTAGTTACGCCTCAATTGGGCACTAGCTACATCCTAATTTCACCCTAGTTACGCCCTAGTTGTGCCCTAGTTACGCCTTACTTGCGTCCTACTTGGGGACTAGTTGTACCCTAGTTGCGCCCTAGTTGACCCCTTCTTGCGCCCTGCTTATGCCCTACTTGAGCCCTACTTCCATTTTACTTGCGCCCTGGTTGGAACCTAGTTGCGCACTTGTTGCACCCTACTTGTGTCCTATTTAAGCCCTAGTTACACCCCAGTTGCACCCTACTTGTGCCCTAATTGCCCCCTACTTGCGCACTAGTTGCGCTCCCTAATTGTACCCTATTTGCTACCTAGTTACGTCCTCCTTGTGCCCTACTAGCATCCTACTTTCTCCCTACTCACGCCCTCGTGGTGCCCTACTTGCACCTTAGTTGCACCCTAGTTGTGCTATAGTTGCACCCTAGTTGCGCCTCACATTGATACTAGCTACATTCTAGTTGCACCCTGGTTGCGCCCTAGTTGCGTCCGGGTTGCATCCAAGTTCCACCCTTAGTTGCGCCCTAGTTGCACCCAAGTTATGCCCTAGTTGCGCTTCAGTTGCGTCCTAGTTGCACCCTAGTTGTACTGTAGTTGTGCTTTAGTTCAACACTGGCTACGCCCTTGTTGTGCCCTATTTGCGTCCTAGTTGCGCCTTACTTGCGCCCTACTTGTGCATAACTTGCGTCCTGGTTGCGCCCTAGTTGCACCCTAGTTGTACCTCTGTTGGACACTAGTTATGGACTAGTTGCGTCCTATTTGCGTCCTAGTTGGGCCTTTGTCGCACCCTACTTTAGCCCTTACTTGTGTCCTAGTTGCGCCTTACTTGCACCCTACTCGTGCCATACTTGTGCCGTACTTTCGACCTTGTCGCGCCCTAGTTCCGCCTTAGTTGCACTCTAGTTACATCGTGCTTTTTCCCTAGTTGCACCCTAGTTGCGCTCTAGTTGTGCCCTACTTGCGCCCTACTTGTGTCCTACTTATACCCTAATTGTGCCTTACCTACGCCATAGTTTCACCTAAGTTGTGTCTGTTGAGAAATGGGCCATCTGTCCCAGTTTCAGGTCCACAGGAGAAAGTTCCAGGAAACTATCAGATACTTGCTCCGATCCTCAATCTGACTCCACCATTAGCAAGATTAGGTGGCATGATTTGTACGGTCCAGGCTTCAGGCCGGTCCAGCGATTGGATTGGGAGACATGAATTTTTGGATTTTTGGGGTCATCGACCGCCGGTGTCTACGTGACCATGGGCAACGACTCTGTTCCTCAGCCTAAGAAAAGAAAAAGGTAAGAGGTCCAAGTTCAAGACCTGATGGAACAAACATCCTAAAAGGTCCTAGATTCTTGGATTACCTTGTCAAAGTGTGATGACTAGGAAATAGGTACCTCTCCTTACGTTTTAGTTGAGGTGAGATCCTTGTGTGCTAGCCATTGACACATGGTGATTCTCCATGGGATTATGGGTTATGTGACCACTAGGAGTATGCCATGAGAGTATTTTTTATCTCTTTAGATTGTTTGTGATTGGTCAGCCTGATTGCTAGGCTGATTTCCTCCCTTTTGTGAGATTATGGACACAAGTGTGTGAGTCTCAGCATCCATGGCTAAGTTGTGTTGCTTGTGAGAAGGCTGACTTGCCTAAGCTCTAGCTCTATATGTACTCCATCATTTTGAGTAATTCAACAACCATTGTTCTGCATAAAATACACCCTTTCAATCCCACATGCTCGTTGCTCTAAGGTTACCTCTCTCATGCAGATCCAACACTTGGTATTAGAGCCAGAATCTGTAAGTTTCAGCCAGCGCAGGCCATCACTTTGATAGTCATGGGTTACAGTCAGACCTTGACCAAACTTGACAATGGACCAAAAACGTTTGAAGCTTGCAAGAAAAGCTTTCCAAAGAGCCTAAGATTACAAAGATCCAACGGTCACATGCACAGTTATTCTCAAAACAAGGTCGGCCAGGACTACTCTGTTTTCTCTGAATAAGACAGTCGCCTTGTAATGACCATAACCCTATCAGTTCTTGCTTAAATTGAAAAACTAGCACATGCAAATTAAAGTATTTATTGGAAGATTTCCACTGGTGCAAAATGTTTGCATTCCATTGATAAGTCTGGGAGAAACGCCGATTACACGTTGGCTGGTCTGAGCTGGAGTAGGAGTAGCAGCATATCCTATTTTCAAAAGGGCACATCTTTCAATGTCCCCTATTGATGACCCTATTATATGGGTCCATCCAAACGTTTTTGAGCTGCAGTCTTCAGTGGTGGGCTTAGTTTCTCCAAATTCCTAGTCTGCTGGCCTCTACACTTGATTTTTCTTCAGACATATCTCTAGCAGAAGCAGCAGCAGAAGCAGGGGTAATGCCATCACTCAAGGGCAGCGCTGAGCATCATCAAGGCTAAAAATGGCAACAGCAAGCATCGTGACAGTATTCCAGCCCATGGAGAGGCTGTAGGGATGCGCAAAGTCCACATTTTGGAATATTTGTACCCGCCTCCTCTTCGAGGAGATGGGCTTCTAGGAGGTGGTGAGCGGCAACGAGTAAGCTCCGAATCCGCAAGCAACGGGCATCCCCGCATCACAGGTGGTGGTGGGAGAAATGCCCCAACGGGGTGGAGCACGTGTAGGGTCATCTGCAGCTTCACAAGCAGCATATGATGAGTGGAAAAGAAGGATACGCAGGCCTATAGGTTGCTTGTCAATACCATGTCCAACTCGCATCTGCAGTGTGTGAGCGACAAGGATATTGCAAAGGAGGGGTGGGATGCGTTGTGCAAGAAGACTGAGAGCAAGGATCTTGCATTTCTCATGATTTTGGAGGAGAAGATGATGGCATTGAAAATGCAGGGTGGTGAAGGGATGGAGGCATGCGTGGACAGGGTAAAGGATCGGGCGAAGCAGCTGAAAGCGGACGAGAACCCCATGGAAGGGACGTAGTTCATCCTCCTCTTACTGAGGGGACTACTAAGGTACCCCAGAAATTCTGAAAGTTCATATCTCCCAATCGGACCGTTGGATCGGCCTTAAGTTTGGACCATAGAAAGTTTCTTGCTTAATCTTTCTTATGGTGAGGTTGGATTGACAATCGAATCAGGCACATGGTAGTTTCTTGGAACTTTCTCCTGTGGACCTGAGACTGAGCCGCATGACCCATTTCTCAATAATCTCCTACTTTGCCGAAGTCAGATTGGGCTGAGTCCACATGCCTTCATGTAGACCTTCCGCTTCTCACGGATCATTGGCTTGGTGCACAGATCAGCGACCTGCTTGCTCGGTCGAGTGAACTCCGGCTTGATAGCACCCTCCTATACCATGTGCCTAATGAACTGATAAGAAATGTCAATGTGCTTGGTGCGTGCATGATGCTCAGGGTTCTTGGTGAGTGTGATTCCGTTCTTTTTGTCGATGCACATAAGAACAAGAATTGTTGTACTCCCACTCATCTCTGCCATAAGTCACTAGAGCCAAACTGTTTCTGTTGCTCCAAAGTTAAGAGACACGTCCTCAGCTTTCGTGCTTGAGGTGGCCACAACCACCAGCCACTGGATGCACCTGCTTATGGCACCCCCAATCATGAGGAACACTTGTCCAGAGATGAACTTACAGCCCTCGGGGTTTTAAGCCCAATCTGTGTCTGTGTAGCCAATGATGATTTTGTCGGTGCCGTTGTAGGTAATGCCGATGTTGGTGGTACTAGCAAGGTGGCGGAAGGTTCACTTCACCGCCTTCTGGTACTCAGGTCCGGGATTTGCCATGTGAAGGCTGACAGCGCTCACAACCTGTGCGAGGTCCGGCATGGTTGCGACCATCAAGAACATGAGACTTCCGACGGCGCTCTGGTATTTCTACTGCTAAGTTACATCTACTTCTCCACTGAATCTCACAAGGTACTGCCGCGTCTCAAGCAGCGTGCTGATGGGTTTTGCTTCTGCCATGCAGAACCATTGTAGAACATCCTTGATGTAACGGCTCTACTACAACGAGAGGGTACGTGCTTTGCGCTCACGTGCGATCTAGACACCGAGGAAGTATGATGCCTCCCCGAGATCAGACATTTGGAACCGCTCCTGCATCGCCTTCTCCAACTCCTATACTGAATACATGCTGTTGGAGAGGAGGAGCATGTCATCCACATAGACAATGATGTTGAGGACCTCATGCGCATGCTGCCAGCGATACACACCGTAGTCACACTCACTGCACTCAAACCTCAAGCACTACAACATCGCATCCAACTTCTGATTCCAAGCTTGCTTGAGGCTATTAAAGGACTTGTGCAACTTACAAACTAGGTGCTCTTGGCCATCCATGATAAATCCCTCCAGCTGTTCCATGTAGATCTCCTCCTCCAAGTCACCATTCAATAATGTCGTCTTGACATCCATGTGGTGGATCTCCAAGTCCTCTGCTGCTGCATAAGAGAGGAGAGTGCACACAAAGGTGAACTTTGAAACAGGAGTAAAAGTCTCCGTGTAACCGATGCCTTCCTGCTCTGAATAACCCTTTGTGACCACTCTCTCTCTATACTTTTGGAGGTTGCCATCTGCTCCCCGCTTCTTCTTTAACACGTACTTGCACTTGATCACCTTGAACCCATGTGGACCCTCAGTCAGCTCCCATGTACCATTGTCAAGCTGCAAATGTATCTCCTAATGCATAGCTTGCACCCCATTAGCTGCATCGAGTGTAGCCATAGCCTCCTTGCAAGATGTTGGCTTATCTGAATCTGCTGCACCTACAACATTCATCTGTTCAGGTGTTCGCAGCATCCAGAAATGGCCGTGCTTACCAGGCTTGTAGCGGACTCTGAGAGGGTGCCTGCGACCTGGTGCTGGAGCATAAGTGGGCGGCTGGCGTGGTACTGCTGGCACAACTGCTGCTTCTGGTGCGACTGTATCTCCTTCCTCTGTTTCTACTGATGAGGCTGCTATATGTGCCTACCAGATATGAGAGAGTAGAATGGTTCTCCCACTATCACAGTAGAGGAAAGATCATGAGAGACTGGGTCAGGAAGACTGTCTGCTCCCACTGCCTCGTCAGCTGCTTGTTCTACTGCCTCTTCACAAAAAACATTGGTGCCTATGACGTTGCTCTCATTGAAGAAGACATCCTTGGAGATGATGACGTGGCCAGTATCCCTCTCATAGAGGTGATACACCTTACTTTCCATGTCATAATCGATCATTAGCATGAGCGCACTCTTCACGTCCCAACTCTGCTGCTTTCCCTTAGGCACGTACATGTGCGCCAAGCTGCCAAACACTCGGAGATGACCCACGCTTGGCTTCTTCCCGAACCACACCTCGTACGACGACATCTGTTCCATTGCCTTTGCTGGACTTTGGTTCTTGATGTACACCGTAGTGCTCACTGCTTTGGCCTAGAAGTCGTAGGTGAGCCAAGCCACGTGTAGCATGGAGTGCGCCAACTCAACGATGGTGTGGTCGGCGTCATCTGCTGTATCATTTTTTTGTGGCGAGTATGGTACAGTACAGTGCACCTTAAGGCCAGCTGTTGCGTGGTAGTCTTGAAACTCCTTGCTTAGGTACTCTCAACCGTGGCCAATGCGCAGTGCCTTGATTTTCTTGCCAGTCTGATTCTCCACCGTTGTCTTGAATGCTTGGACCTGCAAAGCACTTGTCCTTGAAAGAAAGGAAGCACATAGTAGTGTAATCGCTGAAATCATCAATGAAGGTCAAAAAATGTTAGAGCCTCCAAAGCTCTGGGTCTGCATCAGGCTACACAAGTCTGTGTGGACCAGCTCCAGCATCTCCTATGCACGCTCCCCTACTCCAAAGAACGCCTCATGATGCTGCTCGCCTTCCAAACACCCTATGCACAACAGTTGCTTAAAATTGGAGATGGTGGGAAAATCACACACCATCTATTTTGCTTGAAGCTACTACAAGGCATGCATGCCGATGTGGCCATAGCAAGCAAGCCTGATCTCGCCATCTATCGCCTACACCACTACTGCAATACTCTGCTCACATCAGATCTTTGTTGCCCCCAGGAGGCTATACATGTCGCCCTCCTTCACCAACCTCGCCATCTCCTCTCCTGTGTCCTTGTCAAGGATGTACCCATAGTCATCGTCAAAGACGTCGCTCAGTCCTGAGTTGGTGAGAGAGGAGACTGAGAGAAGGTTGAACGCAGCATTAGGTACATGCAACACGCCATAGAACACTCCCACTTCAATGCCACGTGCGGTCTCAAACCACATCAACACAATCCCGATCCCCTGAGCATACACCATCCAATCATCACCCAAAGGAATAGGTTGAGGGGGAATTGACAGTAGGTGCGAGAACCGCTCCTTGTGATACGTCAGAATCTTACAACTTAATTCCTTGTACCACGTTAGATCCGCCTTCTCCATCTGCGACATGTCAGACTTCACCATGAAGAGGCGGTTGCGCACCTCCTTGGCCACGTTCATGTTGCCAAAGTGGCGTAATCTAGCATGGTTTTTTTGCTACTGCTCCTGCTCACGCTCATGGGACTACTGCTACTGGTGATGTTGTGGAGGCTATTGCTTCTGCTACTACTGCAATGACAGCTATTGTTACTACTCTTTCTGGTCCCTCTTGAACTTGAAGCATTCTTTCTTGTAGTGCCCCTCTTTCTAGCAGTAGTGGCACTTGCCTTTCTTCTTGCCTCCCTCTTTCTACTGTCAAGACTACTGCTGCTAGTTGCGTGAGCCCATGGCCATGAAAACCACTTCACTACTACTTCCACCATTGTGGTTTGCTGCATTGCAACGCAGTTCTATATGTACCATGTGCATGCAGATGAAGTCAACGTCGCGAGTTGGCTGGCACTCCAGTGTCTTCATCGACTGTCGGTGTCTGGGTGACCATGGGCAACGGCTCCATGCCTTCGCCTGGAAAAGGAAAAGGCAAGAGGACCAGGGTCAAGACTTGATGGGGAAAATATCCAAAGAGGTCCTAGGTTTTTTTATTGCCTTATCAGAGTGTGCTGTCTAGGAAAAAGGTACCTCTCCTTACCTTTTAGGTGAGGTGAGATCGTTGTGTGCTAGCCATGGACTCATGGTGACTCTCCATGGAATTGTGGGTTATGTAACCACTAGGAGTATGCCATGAGAGTATTTCTCAGCTCTATAGGTCGTGTGTGATTGGGCAGCCTGATTGCTAGGCTGATTCCCTTCCTTGTGTGAGATTATGGACTCTAGTGTGTGAGCCTTAGCTTCCATGGCTGAGTAGTGTGGCTTGTGAGAGGGCTGACTTGCCCAAGCTCTAGCTCTATATGTATACCATCGTTCTGAGTGATTCAATAACCATTCTTCAGCACAACTGATGCCTTTTCAGTCCCACACACTCCCTGCTCTAAGTTTCCCTCTCTCCTCCACATCCAACACTTGAGCCCTAGTTGTGCCCTAGTTGCACCTCACTTGGACACTAGTTACGCTTTAGTTGCACCTTAGTTGTACCCTATTTGCACCTTTGTTGTGCCCTACTTGATCCCTGCTTGCGCCTTACTTGTGCCTTAGTTGCACCCTAGTTGCATTCTACTTGTGCCCTATTAGTGCCATACTTGCAGCCTAGTTGTGTCTTAGTTCCTCCTTAGCTGTACTTTACTTGCGCTGTACTTGTGCCCTAGTTGCGCACTAGTTGCGCCCTAGTTGCGCTCTATTTGTGCCGTACTTGCACCCTAATTGTGCCCTACTTACACCCTACTTGTACCCTACCTGCAGCATTGCGTTGCCCTAGTTGCGTCCTAGTTACGTCCTAGTTGCGTCTCTGTTTTGGCACTAGTTGTACCTGACTTGCGCTTCAGTTTGGCACTAGTTGTGCCCGACTTGCCCTAGCTACTACCCAGTTGTGCCCTAGTTGAGCCCTAGTTATGCCCTAGTTGCGCCCTCATTGCACCTTGCTTGCGTCCTACTTATGCCCTAGTTGTGCCATACTTATTCCCTAGTTGCCCCCTAGTAATGCCCTACTTGTCTCTCAGTTGGGCACTAGCTACACCCTAGTTGTGCCCTAGTTGTGCCCTAGTTGTACCCTAGTTGCGTCCTAGTTGTGCGCTTGTTGTGCCGTAGTTGCGCCCTGGTTGCGCCCTCTTTGCGCCCTTGTTCTACCCTAGTTTTTCCCTAGTTGCGCCCTAGTTGCGCCCTCTTTGCGCCCTAGTCGCCCCCTGGTCGCACCCTAGCTGCTCCATAGTTGCACCCTAGATGCACCCAAGTTGCACCCTAGTTGATCCATAGTTGCACCCTACTTACACCCTGGTTATGCCCTAGTTTTCTCCTAGTTGTTCCCTAGTTGCACCCTAGTTGCGCCCTAGTTGTGTCGTTTTTATGCCCCACATGCGCCCTACATGTGCCCTAGTTGCACACTAGTTGAATCTAGTTGCACCCTAGTGGTACCCTAGTTGGACGTTTGCGTCCTACTTGCACCCTAGTTACAACCTAGTTGGACCCTAGTTGTGCCATTGTTTTGCCCTAGTTGCGCCCTACGTGCCCCGTAGTAGCGTCCTAATTGCGCCATAGCTGCGCCTACATTGGGCACTCATCACGCCCTGGTTGCACTGTGCTTGTGTCCTAGTTGCGCCATAGTTCCGCTCTAGATATGCCCTAGATGCACCCTCGATGCGTCCTACTTCTGCCCTACATGCGCCATACTTGCACCCAAGTTGCATCCTAGTTGCGCCCAAGTTGTAGCCTTCTTGCGCCCTCCTTGCGCCCTGCTTGTGCCTTAGTTGCACGCTAGTTGCGCCCTTGTTGTGCCCTAAACGCACCCTACTTGTCCCCTATTTGTGCCCTGGTTGAGCTCCAGTTGCGCCCCAGTTGCGCCCTACTTCCGCTTCAGTTGGGCCCTAGTTGTGCCCTTGTTGCATCGTAGTCACGTCCTTCTTGCGCCCCACTTGCCTCCCACTTGTGCCCTACTTGCGTCCTACTTCGCTCTACCTGCGCCTTAGTTGCACCATAGTTGCGCTCTAGTTGTGCCCTAGTTGTGCCTCAGTTGGGCACTAGCTACGCCCTAGTTGCGCCCAAGTTGCGCCCTAGTTGTGCCCTAGTTGTGCCTAGTTACGCCCTAGTTGCACCCTAGTTGAGCCCTAGTTCCACTCTAGTTCCGCCCTAGTTGCGCCTTAGTTGGGCACTAGCTACGCCCTCGTTGCACCCTAGTTCTGACCTAGTTGCGTCCTACTTGTACCCTACTGGCTTCTTACTTGCGCACTAGTTGCCTCCTAGTTGTGCCTTGGTTATGCCTCATGTGGACACTAGCTACGCCCTCGTTGTGTCCTAGTGCACCCGAGTTGCGCCCTAGTTGCACCCTAATTCAACCCTACTTGCATCCTACTTTCGTCCTAGTTGAGCCCTACTTGCGCCCTAATCTTGTCCTACTTGCGCCCTACTTGTGCCCTACTTGCACAGAAGTTGTGCCCTACTTGCTCCCTACTCGTTTCCTAGTTGCGGCCTTGTTGCGCCCTAGTTGCACCCTAGTTGCGCCCTAGTTGCGCGCTGCTTGCGCCCTAGTTGCGCCCTAGCTGCGCCCTAGTTGTTTATTTCATTCTAGTTGTTTGCTTCATTATTGCACCCTAGTTGCGCCTTGCTTGTTCCCTAGTGTCGCCTTGCATGCGCCTTAGTTGTGCCCTAATTGCGCCTAAGTTGGGCACTAGCTATGCCCGAGTTGCGCCCTAGTTGTGCCCTAGTTGCGCCTAAGCTGGGCACTAGCTATGCCCGAGTTGCGCCCTAGTTGCGCCCTAGTCATGCCCTAGTTATGTCATAGTTGTGCTCTACTTGCGCCCTGCTTGCGCCCTAGTTGCGCCCGACTTTCGCCCTAGTTGTGCCCGACTTGCGCCCTAGTTGCGCCCTGGTTATTCCTCAGTTGGGCACTAGCTACTCGGCAGCCTCCTAATTTCATCCATGGCCTATCCACTTCTACCCTTAATCATCACTTTTCTCAATCTTATGGATGAGGGTCGTCAAACCCTCATCCATACATGTTGAGAGTACACATTGTGGACCCGGGTTCAATACGTAAGTTGTGTGGGTGTGTCCCTCGCCCAACCCTGAAGTAGGCAAAAAAAAAAAAAAGGTGCTCAGGGAGTCCTGATCATGACCGAGAGACTGGGGGAAAAAAGTAAAAACAGTCACGCTAGCATGACTGCCTGCGCCTGTCTAGACACAGAGGCAGTCCTGCGAGCCTATTGGGAGGCAGGAGCCGGACATCTCTTAACGCAGAGGCCACACAACGTGCGCGTCAAGAGGTGTCCGGCTGCGTACTCACTCCGTCAACCGCCACATCAACCGCACAAATGAGCACGCTTTGCGATACGTATAAAAGTGCAGTTCACACGACATCCTGTCAAAGAATCAGGAAGACTGCCCATCGCCTTTGGGCAGCAAGCTCATATAAGTCGAAGTTCATGTCCGGCTGATTAGAACCCTTTCCCTCCTATTTTCAAAATCATTCAAAAATCAATTTTTCGAGAGTGAAAAATCATTAATCATAGAATCAAAAACATGATTCAGTGCATCATTCCGGGGCATAAGCAGGGTCTTGCATGATCTATCTCCTCCCCTGAGATGATAGAACGAGGGCAGCGAGATAATGCTGCTTTTTTCTTTCCACAAAACGATGGTTAATGAACACAAGCAAGAGCTGTCGCTCAGATGCAGAGGAGCGTCACTGCTGTCTGCACATCCTACGGAGATCCTGATGTGATGATCATCATCATCATCATTGGTGGTGGCAAAAACCTCATTGCCCTCCACTCCATCATCATCGTGGTCGGACGATGATGACAGAGTGGACAGCAATCGTGACAGTGACAGCCATGTTCATCGTCATTGTTCTCAGCAAAACGCATTTGTTTTCTTCTTTTTCTTTTTTCCGCTCTCCTCATTAACACCATTTTTATTGTAGTAGCCTTTTGCATCACCATCTTCCCCATTGTTAGCATTGTTTTTGTCATCTTCATCTTGACCTTCGTTGTCTCAGCCAATGTCAACGTTAACATCATCATCATCGTCATTGCCATCATCCTCACCGCCATCGCCAGCATCTTTGTCAATGTCACTTGACTCTTATCACAATTGCCCTCTTTTTTTAAATCATTTTGTGATCGTCATTTTCATTACCATTACCCTCATTGCAGTCATCCTCATTGCATCATCGCTACTCTCTAATCAGCCTTGCCATCCACATCATCATCATTGTTTTCACAGCTGTCATTTTCCAATCGTTGTTCTCTATCTTTTCATCATGGCTATTGTCAGTTTCTTTCATTGAAAGCAGCTGGCGACAGCCTGTCATCATCATGGCCACTGCAGACACACCCACTGTCAGCCTTTGTTTACGGCTATTTTCATGGCCGTCACTTGCGTTGATGTCTTTGACGATAAAGCAGCCTTTTCATGGTCCTTTTCTAATCCATATTCAAGTCTTCCCACGTGCTTCTGTTCTGTGGTAAGAGTTCTAGGTGGAACCTCCAGCTTTCACCAACCTGTCCACCACTTTCTTTCATGCTTTCGCTTTCTGGATTTGGGACCCATGTTTTTTCTGGCAGGGACCAGTACTGGGCCTCAGCTCGCTCTGCCGTGATGCCACTTTTTCATGGTGCCTAGCTGCGCAGCTATGCTGTTGAAATTAATGACTGCGCCAGCTGCATGCCACAGCGGCTTGAAGCGGCATGCAAGTCTGGAGAGGTTGTGCCAATCACTCTCTGGCTCCAGGTCAGGAACAAGGGTGATGATAGGAATGTTGTAGGAAAAGTTTTGGGTTCCCAAGAACCACAGGCTATCTTCCATTGTGAATGTCTGCAGCTCCCAAGAATTCCTCCCCTTTCATGAATTCAACCTCCCCCATGTCTCTTTCCTATTCTGCAACTTTCACATGGCCTTACCTCTCTCTCTCTCTCTCTCTCTCTCTCTCTCTCTCTCTNCCATATCCATATCCATATCCATATTCATATCCATATCCAAATACATACACATATCCATATCCATATCCATACCCATACCCATACCCATACCCATACCAATACCCATACCCATACCCATACCCATACCCATATCCATATCCATATCCATATCCATATCCATATCCATATCCATATCCATATCCATATCCATATCCATATCCATATCCATATCCATATCCATATACATATCCATATCCATTTTTATATCCACATCCACATCCATATCCATATCCATATCCATATCCATATCCATATCCATATCCATATCCATATCCATATCCATATCCATATCCACATCCACATCCATATCCACATCACATCCACATCCATATCCATATCCATCCATATCCATATACATATCCATATCCAGACCCATACCCATATCCATATCCAAATCCATTTCCATATCCATATCCATATCCATATCCATATCCATATCCATATCCATATGCATATCCATATCCATATCCATATCCATATCCATATCCATATCCATATCCATATCCATATCCATATCCATATCCATATCCATTCCAGTGTTTCAGTTATGCTCATACGAAACTAGGGTTGACACTGAAATCCTACCTAAAATTAGGGAGTAACAGGCATGTGCTCAACACCCATTTATGATTGAAGGAAGTGAGCTATCAAGTAGCTTTGGCTAGAAGAATTCAAGCACATTAGACAAAATAGAGTGAATTGAGCTAGGAAGGGGTGGACGAAAGAGCTTTGGCTTGGAGAATTCAAGCACATGAGACAATATAGAGTCAATTGAGGTGGGTAGGATCAGACAAATAAGCTTTGGCTTGAAGAAATCAAGCAGATTAGACAAAATAGAGTCAATTGAGGTAAGTAGGGGCAGACGAAGAAACCTAGTGCAATGTTGAAACTGAAAATGAATGCTTGGAATTGGCTTTCGTAAACATTTCTGGGTTGAACAAGCCAAACAAGTAGATCCAGCCGCGGTAAAAAAGAACCGAAGAAAACAAATCATAGGTCAAGCTTTTTTTGCAGACCTGCTGTGCACGTCAATGAGTCTGCGTACCCTTTCTTGTCGACGCAGGCTTGCTGATTCGACGTGAACGAGTAGACTACAGCAAACTCACACGCCTGTTGGGCAGCACCGAACAAGCAGGTTTTCTGCTTGGACGCGGCACAGCAGGTCCCTTGTGCCATGTCAAAGCAACGGGGTTGCTGTTGAACCAGCCAGCTGCTGGTTTCGCAGGAATCAGCAAGCGTGTTGGTTCGACGCGATTCGTGTCGAACCATCACGCCTGCTAGTTCCAATCCAGCAGGAATGATGGTTCCACGCAACGCATCTATCCATCACGCCTGCTGGTTTGCGAACTAGCATTACCGCTCGTTTGCGTACCAGCGGCCCTGCTGGCTCCCAAACCAGCAGGCATTCACAGCAGCAAACCAGCAGGCATTCACGGCTACCACTCACGGTACTCCTCACCTTCCACGCTTGTCGTCACCTCCTCACCTCGAACGGTAATCCTCACCAGCAAGTCAGAGGCTGCACCCGC
>SZWC01001829.1:223069-249789 GCA_023375785.1 Penium margaritaceum | reverse complement strand
CCTCCTCCTCCGCCTCCTCCGCCACCTCCGTCACCTCCCTCTGAGGTATGGTTAATGGGGGCATTTTTCTGCACTGGTTTTCAAGTGCACCTGTCTAGTGCGTGATTGTATCCTCTATGGAAAACTGGGCCTCCTCCCCTATGGGGGGGGGTCCAGTGCATGGGGCTAGTGTATGAGGACAGTGCGCTCGTTCCCCATACAAAAATACAGTAATCACACACTCTGTGCATAATTTTGTCCTATATGGAAAACTGGACCCCCTCCCCTATGGTGGGGGTCCAGTGCGTGGGGCTAGTGTGTGAGGGCAGTGCGTTCATTCCCCGCACAAAAGTACACTGATCATGCACTCAGTGCGTGATTTCATCCTCTATGAAAAGCTGAACCTCCTCCCCTATGGGGGGGGGTCCAGTGCGTGGGGCTAGTGTATAAGGGCAGTGCGCTCGTTCCCCACATAAAAATACACTGATCACGCACTCAGTGCGTGATTTTTTCCTGTATGGAAAACTGGATCCCCTCCCCTATGGGGGGGTCTAGTGCATAGTGCTTGTGTATGAGGGCAGTGCTCTCCTTCTCCACCCAAAAATACACTGATCACGCACACAGTGCGTGATTTTGTCCTACATGGAAAACTGGATCCCCTCCCTTATGGGGGGTTCTAGTGCGTGGGGCTAGTGTATGAGGACAGTGCGCTCATCCCCCACACAAACGTACACTGATCACACACTCAGTGCGTGATTTTTTCCTCTATGGAGAAATGGACCTCCCCCTCTATGGGGGGGTCCAGTGCGTGGGTCTAGTGTATGAGGCCAGTGCGCTCGTTCTCCACACAAAAGTACACTGATCACGCAGTTAGTGCGTGATTTTGTCCTTTATGGAAAACGAGACCTCCTCCCCTATGGGGGGGTCCAGTGCATGGGGCTAGTGTATGAGGGTAGTGGACTTGTTCCCCACACAAAAATACACTGATCACGTACTCAGTGTGTGATTTTGTCCTATATGGAAAACTGGACCCCCTCTCCTATGGGGGGGTCCAGTGCGTGGGGCTAGTGTATAAGGGCAGTGCGCTCATTCCCCACACAAAAGTACACTGATCATGCACTCAGTGCGTGATTTTGTCCTCTACGGAAAACTGGACCTCCTCCTCTATGGGGGGGTCCAGTGCGTGGGGCTAGTGTATGAGGCCAGTGCACTCGTTCTCCACACAAAAGTACACTGACCACACACTTAGTGTGTGATTTTGTCCTGTATGGAAAACTGGACCCCCTCCCCTCAGTGGGGGTCCAGTGCGTGGGGCTAGTGTATGAGGGCAGTGCGCTCATTCCCCATACAAAAGTACACTGATCACGCACTCAGTGCGCGATTTTATCCTCTATGGAAAACTGGACCTCCTCCTCTATGGGGGGGTCCAGTGCGTGGGGCTAGTGTATGAGGCCAGTGCGCTCGTTCTCCACACAAAAGTACACTGATCACGGACTCAGTGCGTGATTTTGTCCTCTATGGAAAACTGGACTCCCTCCTCTATGGAGGGTCCAGAGCGTGGGGCTAGTGTATGAGGACAGTGCGCTCGTTCCCCACACAAAAGGACACTGATCACGCACTTAGTGTGTGATTTTTTCCTATATGGAAAACTGGACCCCCTCCCCTATGGGGGGTTCCAGTGCGTGGGGCTAGTGTATGAGGGCAGTGCACTCGTTCCCCACACAAAAATACACTGATAACGTACTCAGTGCGTGATTTTGTCCTCTATGGAAAACTGGACCCCCTCCTCTATGGAGGGTCCAGAGCGTGGGGCTAGTGCATGAGGACAGTGCACTCGTTCCCCACACAAAAGGACACTGATCACGTACTAAGTGCGTGATTTTGTCCTCGATGGAAAAATGGACCTACTCCCCTATGGGAGGGGTGCAGTGCGTGGGGCTAGTGTATGAGAGAAGTGTGCTTGTTCCGCACACAAAAGTACACTAATCACGCACTTAATGTGTGATTTTATCCTATATGGAAAACTGGACCCCCACCCCTATGGGGGGGTCCAGTGCATGGGGCTAGTGTATGAGTGCAGTGCGCTCGTTCCCCCAACAAAATTAAATTGATCAAACACTCAATGCGTGATTTTATCCTATATGGAAAACTAGATCCCCACCCCTATGGGAGGATCCAGTGCGTGGGGCTAGTGTATGCGGGCAAGGCGCCCGTTCCCCACACAAAAATACACTGATCACGCACTCAGTGCGTGATTTTGTCCTCTATGGAAAACTAGACCTCCACCCCTATGGGGGGGTCGTACGTGGGGCTCGTGTATGTACATACTCGATGTGTACATACACATTTTGAGTACACTAGAATTTCAGTGCNTAAACTGATCAGGCACTCAGTGCGTGATTTTATCCTATATGGAAAACTAGATCCCCACCCCTATGGGAGGATCCAGTGCGTGGGGCTAGTGTATGCGGGCAAGGCGCCCGTTCCCCACACAAAAATACACTGATCACGCACTCAGTGCGTGATTTTGTCCTCTATGGAAAACTAGACCTCCACCCCTATGGGGGGGTCGTACGTGGGGCTCGTGTATGTACATACTCGATGTGTACATACGTATTTTGAGTACACTAGAATTTCAGTGCCCTTGCCTAGTGCGAGCGCACTACTAGAGCGCACTCAAAACCCAGTGCGTGATTGGCCCGCCATCAACCATATATGCCCCCCCACCCCCTCCACCACCTCCTCGTCCTCTGTCTCCTCCACCTCCTCCTCCTCCGCCTCCTCCGCCACCTCCGTCACATCCCTCTCCTCCACCTCCGCCCCCACCTCCACCTCCACCCCCACCTCCTCCGCCTCCTCAACCTCCTCCTCATTCCTCGCCGCCTCCTGCGCCTCCTCCACCGCTTCCTCCCTCTTGGGTGTTCTTTGATGGCGCCTCCGAAACTCGTGGTCCTCGGGCGGACGTGGCTGGGGCCGTTCTTTCTGACCCCCAAGGCGTTGTTGTGCGCTGCGCATGGCTGCACATTGCAAGCCCGACCACCAACAATGAGGCGGAGTATGCGGCGGTGCGGTTCGGGGTCGGCCTTGCGACAGAGGCGGGTTTGCAACATGTGCTACTCGTGGGATATTCTCAACTAGTAGTCAACCAGCTTGGTGGCCGCTAGAGCATCAAACTGGATCGCCTCCGTCTGCGCCATGACACAGCTTTGGAGGCCACGCGGGGCATCCAGCGGACCTCGTTCCATTGGGTCCCTCGCGAGAAGAATGCCATCGTCGACCGACTGTCCAAAATGGGGTTGGCTCTGTGAGCGCCCCGACAGGTTGTGGTGGAGGGTGTACCTGAGGATGTGCGTAGTCTGGGACGGGCGGCTCTGCTGGATGCTGCCGACCTGGTGCGAGGGGGTTTGGAGGGTCTCGTAGAGGTTGGGGGAGCGGTCCGGCCAGTCCACGACCTTATCATCTGCACGGCCTGGGAGTGTCTCGCGGATATGTGCTGGGAGCGGCTTGGTGGGGTGGTCGCCGGCCAAGCAAATGTCAACCACTCTTCTCTCATCTCGGCTCCTCGTGTTAAGTGGCGCGTGTACGGGGAGTCTCGCCGGAGGGTTGCGGCCATCTTTGAACGCTGCTTGTCCTGGGTGGTAGTTCCGTCCCTTGACACAGATGCCCTACGCATACATTGGTTTCTCCTCCTCCACCTCTAAGTCCTGCTGTGTCGGACGGTGGCGTCGGAAGAGCGAGATCAGGGGCTGTGTTTGGGGCGTGGGGAGGGCCGTCGTCACCCTGAGCACGAGATTACACTGGAGCGTTGTCGGAGGTTTGTGCAAGGTGACTGGGTGGGTCTTCTGGAGGAGGCGATGGAGTCCACCAGGGCCGCATTTTGCCTTGCCCCTCCCAAGCGGCCTACAACTCGCCTGTCCTCAACGCAACAACTTGTAGCAGCAGAGGGGCAGTGGTGGCGTGCAGTTCGCATGGTGCACCGGGGTGCTCCAGGCCGAGGGGTGGAGATGCTCTTGGCGCGCCCTCCGGCCGCTGGAACAAAGAGCACTCGTCAGGCTCTGCAGGAGCGAGATCCTCCATCGGCGTTCCCGTTGGTCCCTTGGATCGACCCCTTCGTGCCCCCGGAGGGCCTTCTCCTTGATGCAATCTCGGAGGATCTAGTTGTGGAGGCCTTGCAGGAGGCACCGCAGGGCTCTGGGGCTAGTCCAGGGGATCTGACTTGCAACATGCTCTATGACCTCGTCCTTGACACCCCTGGTGGGCCGGAGTCTCTAATAGTTGTGGCTTGTCTCATCCTGTCGAAGTGCTGCTGCGGGAGGCTGCCACATTCTTGGGGCGCAGTCACCTGGTTCCCTTGCTCAAGAGGGCCCCCGAGGAGGAGGGGGTTCGACCCATTGCCGTGGGTGAGGCATTGTTCCGGCTGGCTGGTCGGATCTTGCTACTGCACGATAAGGAGAAGATCACAAAGGCATTGCAACCTTTGCAGTTCGGGGTGGGCGTGTCGGAAGGGGCGGCGCTGCTGGTGCGGGGCCTGCGGTGTGCATCCCTCGTTTTGGCTTCTTCGCCTCGACATTCGCAATTCCTTCAACGAGATTGAGCGCAACTGCGTGTTTACGGCTGTGCGTGACAGGGGTCTCGGCTCTTGGATGCCTTTCTTGCTACAATTCTACACATCCCTTGGGCAGCTGCAATTTTTTGGGGTGAGTATGCCAGCCATCTTGGAGAGCCAGCGCGGGGTGCGGCAAGGTGACCCCTTGGGGCCTGTCCTCCTCGACTTGGCCCTTCTGCCAATGTTGGAGGCGGTTGCGGCAGAGTTGGGTAGCCAACAGGGGGCTGCGTTGGGGCACGTCGGGGCCTTCCAGGATGACACCACCATTTGCGCCGAGCCGGAGGTCTTAGCCAGGTGCTTCTCCTCCATGCTCCGAGTGGCTAGTGACCAGGGGCTCTCTGTTCAGCCAAACAAGTGTCTCTTATGGCGGCGGACGGGGGGACACTTCCAGGCGTGTTGGAATGGATTCCATCGACAGTGGAGGGGGTGGAGCCGTTGGGCTGTCCTATTGGGTCTGTTGGCTTTCGGAGGAGCTGGGGGTAGGAGTGGCTACGTGAGCAGACCTGTGAGCTCCTACTGCTACTGCAGCTAGAGGATCCGCAGGCGGCGGTGACAATGCTCCGGCTGTGCATTGTACCCCGGGCAGACTTCCTTGTGCGCGCTCTGCCCCCTGACGCTGACTGGCTGCGGGTGCTGCAGGAGTTTGATTCCGCAGTGTGGCGTTCTCTCCTGGGCATCCTGGGGGTGGTGGAGGCTCCGCTAGATTCCCATGCTGGCACTTTGCAGGAATTGGCACAGCTCCAAGCGCAGTTACCGTTTGACGTTGGGGCCATGGGCCTTTTTGCTGTGGCTCCAAGGTCGCACCTTGCCTATGCGTGCTCTTCTGCAGCCTTGCTCCAGTCTCTTCATGACCTCTTCAGCCCCCACCTTCCTGCGGCTCGTAAGATGGAATTGTTGTGTCCTCTTTGGGAGGATTCTGTGGAGCACCTGCCAGCTTCCATTGTCGCACGCTTGCCCCCGCTTGAGGTCCTTCGCAAGTGTGCTGGTCGGGGGTTGTACCAGCAGCTTAGTCCGTCCTTCTTCCATTACCAGGGTCTACAGTGGTTGGAGGAGGTGGAGATGGTCGGGGCTGCGCTGTTCCCAGAGGCGTGTGAGGCTATGGTGCGGAGGTGCTGGCGGTGGGGTCCCGCAGGGCGGCTCTCTTGCTTCAAGCCAGCCCAGCGGGCCTTGATGATCGTCTCTACTTGGCCCCGGCTGACGTTCGGCTCCACGTCCAGCTTTGGCTGGGTTTCCCACTGGGATATCTCTCCATCCATGGCGGTCATGGGCTCCTTCCGACGGATGTCACGTGCCGTGCAGGTTCTAAGCCAATTATTCGCGTCCACCATGCCATTCGGGTAGAGTTGGCAGAGATTTGCCGCGAGCATTCCCTCTGTGCGATGGTGGAGCCGGAGGGCTTGCTACCGAGGAGATACGGCCAGATGTCCTTGTGTTCAAATCCGCCCAGGGCACGGCGTGGGTGGTGGACGTTACCACGGTGGACGCCCAATCCGACAAGGTGAAGGAGGAGGGGCAGGCTCTTTCGGCGGTGGAGGTCGCGAAGGAGAAGCACTACAAGGCCGCCCTTGCACAGCTGCCGAGGACCAGTTGTGCACGGTGGCTTGGGAGACCTTCGGCGGTCTTGGCCCAGATTCTTGGCCCTTCATCTGGCGTTTGGCAGCGTTGTCACTCGAGAGGGGTCGGGGCAGGCGCAGCGAGGCTGACCAGCCAGGGTGGTCGGCAGGAGCGGTGTCCTTGTTCGCGCAGCGGCTGTCCGTTGCTGGGATTCGGCAGCAGTGTCATGTGCTCCACGACTTCGGCTTGTGGCGTGGTGGACTGGACCCGACGCTAGGCAGTGTCACGCCTGTTGAACTGCCGCGGCCGTGGCCCCTTTGCACTGTTACGCTGTCTGACCTTTGCTACACTATGCCGTTGCACGACGAGGGGAGTCTCCTCTGACCTTGACGCTTGTTTCCTGCTTTCCCTCTCGTCTTTCTTGTGCTGTGGGTGGCGGCTTTGCATGTTTTCATACCCCGTAGATGTGCCGGTCAAGGGCGGCATTTGCATGTTCCTTCTTATTAACCAAGATTTACCTTGTTGCAACAAAAAAAACAGTGACTATGCGAAGCTGGGTGTCCTCAAATGAGTGTGCAAAATTGACATATGTAGTGTTGGTGACACGCATTGGTCGCTTCCGAAAGTTGATTCTTGACCTCTTCCTTCGCGTCCTGCAGTAAAACCCAAGAGGAGCTATGGAACGACATCATGCTCCTCTTTCTGGAGTTCGGCATCCCATTCACGGTGGTGGAGCTTGAGTCCTTCAAGCATCTCATCAAGAAGTGCAAAGACATGGATGCTCCCTGCCGTCAGACGTTGTCAAACCTCGTGAAACGTACGCACCTAGCCTGGTGGAACCAGATCCGCGATTGGCTGCTGAGCCAGCGGGGAAAGCCGGTCTCACAAGAGATGGGTGGACAGGGGACAACGGGACATCATGGGTTGCACTGAGAAGTGCACCACTTTGATAGGGAGTGGACGACGCGGGCTATGGTTCTTGACTTTGTGTGGATTGATGGCCCACATACTAGGGAATGCTTGGCTGACACACTTTATCACTACATCTGGGCCTCATGGGAGCTGGGGCACAAAGTTGCAGGCATCACAATGGACAACGCATCAAACAACATCGTCTGCACCACCATTCTCCACAACTTCCATTCGCAGGATTTCCCACAGGGCACTACATTCCACTGTTTCTGTCATGTCACCATCCTTGGTGTGCAGGACTTCTTGTGCGATGAAGACATTGAACCACTGTGGTCAAGGTTTGATGTCTTGTTGCACATGCGCGTCATTCTAGCCAACGTCAAGGGGCATGGATTGAGCACATTGGGGAGGAGAAGCGGTTTGGGTTGGTGAATGATTGCCCGACCCGGTGGTCATCAACGCATGCTATGATGAAGGAGGTTGTTGAGCAGCATAAGACTGCTGACCTGTACATTGATGAGTTTTGCAGGACAAAGGGGGGGGGCGACAGAGATCACCATCACCCACGCAGAGTAGCCGAAGATCCGAGAGGTGACGGAAGCTCTCGAGGCATTGGCCACAGTGTCTGAGATGGCTGAAGGTGAGAAGTATCCCACGCTTGGGAATCTCCTTCCGTGCTATTACTTTCTGCTTGACCATTGCAAGCAGCGACGCCCCACTCCAGTAGAGAAGGAGCAGAACCCAGCAGCAGTTGGACGTCCATGGGAGAGCCCAATTGCTGCAAGCATAGTGCGTGTAGAGAGGAAACAGTTGAAGTACTAGGACACAGTGGGAGCCGGCGGCATCATCACCACATGCGTGGATCCAACCTTTGGACCCGAGTTCTTCGACAAGCGCGCAGCTACAGGGAAGGACGCCCCTGCCCAGCTCATCACAGGTGCGAATGCACGTGTGGCACTGCACCGTGCACTGCAAGCTGTTCACGTCAACCCCACCTTGCTGCCAATTGGAGAGGCGAGTATAGAGGCGAGCAGCAGCATCAGAGCTCTGCCTAGTGGCACTGCCACCCAGAGCAGCAGCATGGCCGCCTCTAGCAGTAACTTCCCCTCCAACAGCATCCGCGTGTCCAGCAGCAACCCTCTACCCATGAGCATCAGCCAAGTGCACAGCAGCAGCAGCAGTCAGCCTGGCAGCAGCAGAAGCGTCAATCCCGCCCCGGTGGCTCCTCCTGCTAGCAAGATGAACCTCTTCCAGCTACGTCTGAACAAGACTATGCAGTGGGGGGCAGCACCACCAAAGAAGGACGCTTTTGTTGAGTACAAAGAGGAGCTGGCCCGGGCCACTGAGGGAATGAGAAGTCCTGCAGTTTTTTGGGCTGAGACCGAAATGTGGCTGCCAGCCATGGCTACACTCGTGAGGGACATGTTGTGCATCCCTTGCAATAGTGCATCTTCTGAGCGTGTTTTTTCACAGGCTGGTAGCATCCTGACTGAGTATTGCACGATAAAACATTCAAGGTGCTGGTGCTACTGAAGGGGTGGAAGAGCGTTGTGGATGAACTTAAGGCCAGGCTAGATGCTCTGTCGAAGAGCGTTGCTTAGGATCTCGCTTGTTTCTTTTTTGTACTACGCTATTTGTATTTCTTGCTCCCATTTGTATTCCAATGATGTGTAATGTTCTCCTTTCCTTTGCACTTTTCCATGTGTGGCATGCCATGGTTTCCAAGTGCATGAGTTTTCCTCCATAGGAAAGGTATGAGCGGTATGAATAGGGTTCATGCAAAAAAGAACAAATTCGGCCTGCACCTGAAAATTCACTGAATATTTTCATGTAGATTCGAAATTGAGTTGAAATCAATATATTGCCATTGATTTTGATTTCAATCATGGTTGTGTAAAAAAAATACAATGATTTTTGTTAGTCGATATCGAGTCAAAATCGATATGACTGCACTTTAAAATCGATTCGATATCGATATCGATATCTACTCCATAGTCGAGCTCAAAAGAGTCGAGATCGATATCGATATTTTCAAAATCGATATCGATAATCTCGATAACGTTTTCGATTCAACATGCCTAGACCGGTAGGTGAAAAATGTCAAGCAGGCAATTTTCAGCCGTGACATTTTTTACTTCACGTGTGCTCGCCACTCTCCCAGCATGGCCAGCGCAAGTCAAACGCGTTTGCTATTTTCTTAGCAAACCGCCCTTGTGGCGAACCGCAACTCAAAATTGCGACAACCAAAACAGGTCGTTCGAGTTGCATGTTTTAGTGTCCGAGGGTAACTTCTTAATGTACCAGCACATGGGGGTATTCCACCAAGTACAGGGGCATGACAACAGTGACGACAAAAATTCCAACTACCCCAGTTTCTTCACCTGACTTCGGAGGGTTTATTTCTCAATGTGCAATTGTGCCTCTATTTACTCTAGGAGTGCCAGCTATATGAGGCACCACTCTTGTGTGTGTTTTCTATTCCAAGTCAAGTATCTGCTCCACAAATCTCCTGTGATCACAGTAACTTTGCCAAATTATGAACGCCTCCATTGGCTCCATTGATGCTGGAATTTGGAGAGTTTACTCTCTCACTCTCTTGCTTTCGAACGAGCCATCAAACACATTCTAAATCCATAGTTTGAGCCATGTACACACGCCGTTACAGCAATCAAATTTCTGCCCATATCTATGCCACATTTGGGACAGTGACCCGAGATTGAGTTTTACATGTGAGAATTCCTGCTCCGAGACTCTAAACTGCCTTAATCAGTGTGCTGCGGCCTTGGTAGGACCTCAATTTAAACCAACAGGTTCAACAAGGCCTATTTTGAGGAGACATTGCGGAGATTCTAGCGATGTCCGCCCCAAGCACGTCATGCGCGCCATCATTAAACAACTGCAACAGTTCGAAGAGGCCTACCTGGAGGCACATTAGCAACGCATGGGAGGGGACGTCGACATTGAAGCCACGGCTGACTCCATCCCACTTGCATCCACCATGGCTGCAGCAGTTCTTGACGAGATGCTGGGGTGGGTACTGTTGCAAGTACTCCCGTTGCCCCTTCTTGTGTTGCTGCTGCTGAACCTGTTGCCCCTAGTGTGGCGGCTGGTGCTACACCTGCTGCACCCGCCTTGCTTGCGTCTGGTTCACCGGCTCTTGCATTGCCAGTCACCAGACTGTTCCCTCCGATGTCGTGCCTGCTGTACCTGCAACTTCCGCCCTGCCTGCAGCGACCACTGACACCTGCATGCAGCCGGTGCGGGTGTCATCCCGCATCTTCACAAAGAAGCAACAGCTGCTCAGCGCGCAGCAGAGGCAGGAGAAGAAGCAACCTCTGGCCTCTCGTCCTCCACGCCTGGAACCTCCGGGCTGGGTGCGCCCTCCACATCTGGGCTGTCCCTGTCCGCAATGCTTGCCTCGTCATCAAACGGGACGGACGAGCTGCAGGTTGTCCGCAGCCCACCCCTCCGAATGGCAGGCGACAAGCGCCGACGCCACGGGCAAGTCCTCACCATGAATCCCGCAATAGCCCGCCCACTTGACCTTGAGATTTCCAGTTATGTCCACGTTCCCCGTCTCGACGAGTCCGCAAACCGCATGGCTTTCTGGTCCGGCAATTGCAAGCAGTGTCCCATCCTCCATGCCCGCCAGTAATGGACGTGCTAGCCGTGCCCGCCACATCGTTAGCCTCTATGCGTGTCTTCTCACACGCACGCCATCAGGGATGGCGGCGGTACTACCGATACCGCGGTATACTGTGGTTTTTTATTGCGGTATCCTGGTACCGTGGTACCGGTATTGTTTTTGCGGTACTCGTATGGTATCGCTACTCACCTAGAGGGGTACCCCTCTTCTATACCGTGGTACCGTACCGTGGTATTGTACCGTGGTACTTTCGAACTTAAAAACAATAGCTACGGCTGTACAGTTTTCTACCCACTTTTCTCAAGTTTCAGTGTTGCACATGATTATTTACACTATTTACTTCACGGTGCTTGAATCTCACAGAAGTATTAGTGGTTCTACAATCTACAGTATATTACACAACGCGGTACTCTCTGAATACCGCGGTTCTTTACTACTACCGTTGGTAATGCGGTACCGGTAATGGTACCAGTATCGGTAGTGACCCGCCAGAAGACTAGGATACCGCGGTAGGAGAGAAGCCCTATGTTGGGTTCATGTGCAGCGCGGAACCCTATGCGGGGTTCTCTTAGGGCCAAACCCAATCATGGGCTCGGCGTGTTTTCGTGCCAAGCCCATGATAGGGTTGTCTCCGAAATCCTCGCCACCAGCGCGCCAACGTCGGACTTAGTCGCTCGCGGCGAGTCCGCTCGAGTCACAACCACCATGGTCCTCCGCCGACAAGGTATTTGACATTCCAATCCCGCAGCAAACCTTCCGGTGGGTCTACAAAGTGTAAAAGTTTCCATAGAACTGACGGATCACCAAGGGTGAGCATAGAACCGCCGGTTCTAACCATTTTTCTGCTAACAAGAGTTCTCTTCTTAAATATTATCTACACGACAAAACCGTGTTTGCGATGGAATGATCTAAATGTTAAGAAGTTTTCATCAGAAAATATGAAATACCACAACAAAACATCTGATCGTAAACAAAGAATGTAATAATATATATCTTTTAAATTATTAATATGCATGAAAATAGATGTGTGCAAAAACACTTGCATGTTGGAAATGAAAGGAGTATTGATGTGGTGAATTTATATGTATTGCCATATGTGTGATAAGCTATTTCTATATGAAACCAAATGATCATGAGAAAAGTAATCATAAGTGCGTTATTCCACACATTGTTATACATATGTTTCATACATGTAACGACATAAATAAATAAAATGTTAAAAAAAGTAAAAAAGGCATTGTATGGACATATACATTTTGAGCAATACACTAATATTTATCAATTCTTAAACCATAAATACATTATGAGCGTATTAAATATTTACCTATGAAAACGAATCTAATATGGATGTAAGCGGGGATGTATATAAGGAAACATGAAGGAGACCAGTATATAGATCTATATGTGAACATGAACAAAAGTAAAGACTGAGATACAATTATAAATGAAACATTAGACGTAAACATATATAGAAATATGAACATACTGATATAGATAAAAATGAATTTATTATAAATATAAGCATGTACGTAAAAACATATGTGTAGGATGAGGAAATATTTGTTTAATCATCTGTTAAGATGCTTATGGAGATTTTTATTCCCATATAACTAGATTTATCTTAATTCTTTCATACTTACATCAATAAGTTTTTTATATACATACCTATATGTATGTATATCAATATATGGCTATTTGTATATTCATACATATATATTTATCTATAGCTATATCTATATCTACGTATATGTCTATAATTATAATCGTCTTTGTGATGTATCAATATGTACATGAATATATCTATATTTTGTTTATATCCATATACATGTAAATATAAATATATATCTACATCTATCATAATTGATTATGATGTTATGTATCTATATGTGTATGTGTACCCATAATCTATTCATCTCTCTTTATATCTATATATACCCCTATTTAAATTTTTATATATATTAAAAAATATCTCTATTTATATCGCTATATATTAATGTAATAATTAAAATAGCTAAAAATTATACATCCACATGTACGTACATTAACATCACAATTAGATCGTATCATGTTAATATATGAACCTATATCCATTGAAAGTATGTATTATTGTCTTTTAAACTTATCTATGATTATTGTTTTAGCCAAATTCATTCAATTAAACCTTTTTTAAATAAGATGAACTAAAAAAACAATACGTACAAATGTTTATGCATGAATGGGTTTATTTGTTTATGTATGAGAATTGGCTTCTTTTAATAGTAGTACATGTTTTCAAGGTGAATATGTTTCAATATCACGATAAAATATTTAAAGATAGCCATTACTATCAATGTTGGATATTAGTTCATGTATTTGCAAATTTTCATTCCCTATGGGGGTTTTTATGAATGCATGTATGTTATTAGGCATACTTATAAATAATGTGAACATGTTTAAAATTTGTATGGATATTCTTCACATGAAAAGTGCTTCTCTTTTTTAGGATGAATAAATCTTTATGCTAATATGATTCCATCGCGCACAAGTGGTGTTGTGCAAGTAATATTTGAGAAGAGAACTCTTGTCAGCGGAAAAATGGTTAGAACCGGCAGATCTGTGCTTGCCCTTGGTGATCCGTCGGTTCTATGGGAAATTTTACACTTTGTAGACCCGCCGGAAGGCTTGCTGCGGGATCGGAATGTCAAATACCTTGTCGGCGGACCATGGTGGTTGTGACTCAAGCCGATTCGCCGCGAGCGGCTAAGTCCGGCGTTGGTGCGCTGGTGGCAAGGGTTTCGGAGACAAAACCCTATCATGGGGTCGGCGCGAAAACGCGCCGAGCCCATGATTGGGATAGGCGCTACGAGAACCCAGGATAGGGTTCCGCGCTGCACGTGAACCCAACATAGGGCTTCTCTCCCGCGGTAGTGAGTACCACGGTACCAGAATACCGCGGTACTTCGGTACCGCGGTACTCAATACTGCGGTTTGCCATCCGTGCACGCCATACTGGTTCGGACACCCGCTAGTGGAGGACCATCCAGTGCCTCATTAAGGTGCTCTTTCCTATAAAAAAACATGACCGGCGACGACATGAGCGCCGAAAAGCACATGACACTTGGCCTTGCTGTGCCCCTTGACAACACGCTGCTAGACTCCCTCTTAGGGCATTCCGAGGCATTCGAGCCTGCGGTCAGGGACTCCACCATATCTGACTCCGAAGACTGATGACATCAACTGTAGCCAACATGACAACGAGCTCGTCTTAGTGAAGCACGGCCTCGCTCCACACCTTGCCAATGCCGCCTAGTACATCAGAACGTAACACATCCTCAGCGGTGACATCCAGTACCTAGCAACTTTTCTCAAATCTCCCTACAACGTTGCATACATCCACAACACCAGCAGTGGCGAGCCCGGCGACGTCGACCCTTGCAAGATCATGCGCTTCAACATGCAGCTGTTTTAAAATATGAGGACACGTTTCTGGAGTTCATTTGACTCAAGGCGATACACATTTCCAGCGGGAGCAAAGGACTCCACCAGTGGTGCCCCCCTCCCCCGCCCCCCCTCCGCGGTGGCAAGCCCCACCCCCATCCCTCTTACGCATTTCACCTCCCCATCCGGACACATGCGGAGGGCGTTCTCAAATATCTGCTCAGCTCGCCCGCACTTGGCATGGTGCTGTGCCACAGGCGGACACATCATCACCAAGCTATGCGCAGCCATTGAACTTCAACAACGCTCAGGCACCTACCTTCGGCGATGGGGAAGGGGTCCTAACGCCCCCGTACGGGTGTGCAAGTCCGTGGTAGGGTCTGTGCGACCCTACCATGGTAGAGTCGCATGGTAGGGCGACCCTACCATGCTTGCCCTGCAGCAACAGCCGCCGCGAAGGCAGCAGCAGCAGAAGCAGCAGAACCAGCTGAAGCGGAGGCTGCTGAAGAAGAAGTGGCGACAGCGGCGGCGACACCAGAGGGCCTAGTGAACCCCGACGGTGCCATGCTTCATGTGGTTTACGGGGGCAAGATCTCTCTGCCCTGCGTGCCACTTCTAGTTCCACGGAGGAACTCCGCATTGTGCGCGGAGCTCCCCGCAAGCGCAACCGCCCCGCACTGCCGCATGCATCTAATGCGCACAGCCCAGTGCAGCGACAGCTCGATGTCTACTGCATGCTGGAGCCTCTAGAGGAAAACACCGGAATCATGGAGCTTTGGATGGGCCAGAACAAAGCCATGCTCATTCTCTTTGCAGCCGCCATGGATGTACTCCCTCCCAGTACTGGCAACTTCGGCATCATGCCAGAGAATTCTCTCGCGCATGACACACAGACACAGAACTTTGTAGTTGCATGAACGATGGCACCATGGAGACACTGGAAGCACCTTGAAGCCTTCGGGGTTGAGGAAAGATGTGCGAAGCATGCTCCGTGCTAAAGATGAGGAAAAAAGTGTGGGGAGCAGAGTGCAGGTGATGCAGACCAAGCGTGAGGTCAGGATGTCCGTATGCGTACCTCACACTACGGGAAAGAGCTGATAAGACAGAGCGGCACTGTATGTGGAAAGTGGAGAGTCAGCATTCACACACTCGCATGTGGCCAGGACCAAAGGAGCTCAAGGCACAGAACAGAAATGGGCTCGTTACATGGGTGAGTGGTCGACGCAAGGAAGATGAGGCACCCTCAAGGGAGATGATTCACCTAGACCCATGGCACCTGGATGGAGTCTTACAGTGACGCGCTTTTGAACACGACCACTATGAGACCCATTGGAGGAAAAAGGGGGAAGGAGAAATGTTATGGTCCTCGAATGTGCCACCAGAAGGAGAGGCCTAAGGGAGGACAAAAGGGAACTTTACAGGTATCGACGGGCAAGGGAAAGTTCAGGGGCGATTGGTGGGTAGAAAATGTATTCAGAGTCAAGTGCACAGACCTGCAGTCACACGCTTGCTACACACTCTGCCCCTGACATTACGGATGCAGAAGCACTCACTTTCTGCCATTGCGATGTCGAAATCAGGGCCGAATCCAGGATTTTTGGTCATCTCCGGCGAGCCGAATGGGTTGGACAGGAAACGGCGGGAGAGGGAAAACCAATCCATCACCACCGCGGGAGGGTTTGTTTCAGGGTTGTCATCAGGTGAGGGGAGGACTGCAATTTCAGCACCAATTCCTTGGCTCAGTCGCGATACCCTCATGGAAGAAGCAATGGAGGACTTGGAGAGGTCCGTGCTCAGGGCGAGGAGGGCGGAAAGTAATACGGTGAGGGCGATGAGGAGAGCACGTATGTGCTGGTTTCCGCACCCACGCAAGGGCGATTCAGGTGAACACTCCATGGTTCCCACGCAGTAACGGCAGTGTCCTCACAAGGCCTCGAATTCTTTGTTGCTAGATTTGGGTTTTGTAGCAGCGACGTGCAGATCCAGGCCACTGCCGATGAAGGGCCGGGGGCAGCAGGTCTGGAGCTAGCCAACGGATGAAACGGCTCGTGAGCTCTCAGGACTCGCTGTGTGCACTGCACGGTGAAGAGGAGGTGGTGATCTATTTTTTTTCCGGAGGTGAAAGGGAAACGACAGTGGTGTCAAACCTACCAGCAAGGACGTAGGTGTGCGAGTTTCCTGGAGAGTAACGTCAAAGACGCGGCCTACATAAATGGTGCGAGCTTATCCTTCCACGCATCGAGGCTTCTTACAACCCACCATCGCATATTGTCACGAGGACTCAAATGGAAAAAAGACTGCACAAAACGACAAAACCAGTAAAATGAATCGTACATCGTGCCGCAATAACCAGATAGAGAATGAATATTCCGGGTTACGACACAGGGAAATGTAATATTGTTAGGCACCTCCTCGCACCTGACGTGGACGGCGGTCGGAGGCTATCCGATCAGCACTTTTTTAAGTGGCTCAGATCCGGCAAGCTGGCCGCATCTATCCCTGCGGTAGGAGACAAAAGATGGGATCGCAGGTTGTACGGAAGGAAATTGCGTGAAATTTTTTATTGAAATGGCCCGTCAGTCTTCCGAACGTTACGTTCCCCCAAACAACGATCCTGAAACACTCCCGAACATTGCGTTTCTTGGAAGCATGAAAGGCGAGTCCAGGCAAAGCATGGCAGTATATCTTGTGACACTGAGGTGTGGCATGGAAGTCGGTACACCTCCAACCGTCGATTCGTCTAATCGGATGAACCAAAACGGGATGTAGCTTACTACTCACATCCTTCACTTCATTTCGTGCCTCGTTTATGGAGGCATGCCCAATGAACTGCTTCTTCTTCATGAGACATGATCGATACATTCGCCTGTAGACATGGTCACGAGAAACATGTTCTAGATTTTCCCCCTCTGCATGCCCAAGTGCGGCGCCGGGAGGCGTTGACGAGCCACCAGAGAGAGGAAATTCCTTGTCAACGGATCTGGAGACTTGATGATTGCTTTGATCCTAAAATGGAGGATTGCCCCTGAAAGTGGACAAGTTGCTGAATCCGGTGGAAGTTGTTTCACCAGAATCGGACTAGTAACAAGGGAGATAATGGCTTTCAAAGTTGGGGTGTGCGCGGCGGTTCTTGGAGCCGGCCGCGGTTCGACTTCCGCTGAATAATTAAACGGAACGAGTAACAAAATGCCATCTAGGGATTTTGCTCCGGAAGATCTGCTGAGGCGACCGGTGGATGATCCGCTCGATTTCAAGAGTGCAGTTTGTTACTGAGGGACTTAGCCAAAATCCTGGCTCGGAGTCCGAAACTCAGTAGTACAGTTTGTTACTTGGGGACTTCGTCAAAATTCCGACTGGAGGTCCGCGAACAGGTTTCGACCCACATCAATCCCCATCACCAAACTCAATGATTAACTCATCGAAACAGACCCCAAAGGCGCGAGGGGCGCCTTCACTACGCGTAGGGACATCTGTGCCTCCAGAATGGCGTTTTGATGGGTCCTTGATGTGTGAGGGCGCCACGGCGGGCGACATGGTGCGCGCTGCCGACTGAGCGGCTGATTTGGGATGGTGCTCTTCGGATAACGTAGCGCGAGCTATGGTGATCCAAATGGCACACGGTGTGGTGCGTTGGAGAGCTCATGACAAGCCTTACAAATGTTTGGATCATTTCCATTTCAAAAACTAATGCAAAATTGTGTTCTTCCATTTGCAAAAGTGACTGTCTCGCATTTGTCTTCAACTGCTACAAACATAGGGTGAGGCGACCAGAAAGCTCGTGCTTAGACTCACAACCACCCGCACAAAACATAGCTGTGAGCACGAAGGACCCGTCGGGCTACGTTGAGACCGCACCTTGGTTTTTGACAAAGGGTTATGGGCCCACGGCCCTGACCGGTCTACACATCACTCACGCCTTTCGCGGCGGACGAGATTGTCGTCGGGGAAGACATCGCCGTCAAACTCGGAGGTCCCGGAGTTGAAGACTACGCAATGGCGCAGAAGGAGACGCAGGCCATCCAAAAGTATGCGGGCGGCCCTGGCTTTGGGCTTTGGAGGTGGCACTTCGAGATCCACCTCGCGCATAAGGGTGTGCTGCAGGTCATGTTGGGAGCCGAAGTCCTTGACAAAGCAATAGCGATGGAAGGGCAGAAGGAGGCCTTCGCAAAGAAGAACACGGAGGCGTTCATGCTGCTGGTGTCCGGGACGGCTGAGTCGCAGTGGGGCTACTTCCAAGGCTGCAAGTTGGCAACCGAGGCTTGGAAAAAACTTTGTACCATCCATCAATCCAAGTCGCTGGCGAACAAAATCATTGCCATGAAGCGACTCCTGACGGTGAAAATAGAGGAGGGAGATGATGTCATCACCGCCATGTAGCAGATTGAGTCGTTCGCCTCACAGTGCAACGACGTGGGTTGGAAGATCGACACGCAGCTGCAGGTGATGGCCCTCCTCATGGCCCTTCCTAACAGTTGGAGCCCTCTCATCACAGTCTTGGGAGGATGGGCAGAGGAGAAGCTCACCTATGGCGCAGTCACAGAGTACATCCGCAATGAGGCACAGCGATGGAGCTGCGGGGAGTCCTCTTCTTCCTCATCGGCCCTCGTCACCAAAACGCATGGTGGCGGAAGTGGGGGCAAGGGAGGTGGCGGACATGGCGGCGGCAAGAAGGGCGCCAAGAAGGGTATGTGCTGCAACTGCGGCAAGGAGGGCCATTGGGCCCGTGAGTGCACCGAGGAGGCAAAGGCCAGTGGCAAGGATGCCAAAGGCAAGAGTGCACTCCTCAACGACACTCAGAACCACTACCTGAAGAAGGCTAACCGGCGATGCCTTGACTCCGGAGCCGAAGATCACAGCCAGGTTGAGAAGGTCGGGCTCATCAACTACACCAAGTCTAGCAAGTCCATGGTGGTCGCGAACGACAAGGTCGAGCCGGCGGCTGGCCAAGGAGACGTGGACGTGGAGGTGGTGGTTGGTGGGAAGCGGGTGTAGCGCGTGATCAAGAACGTGCAGCACGTACCTGGCTTGGCTGACATCCTAAGTGTGAGCCGCCTGACGGACAAGGGGTACGAGGTGCTTTTCAGGAGAAGAGGGGCACTCGTGCGGAAGGACGGTGGCGGCAAGACCGTGCTGGAGGCTAAGCGCGAGGGAGGACTCTACATCGTGGAGACCAAGGTGATCTCCGCGGTAACAGATTCAGCAGATTTGCAGGAACACACCGTCAACCTGGCCAAGGGAGGGGGAGCTGATCTGGAGCTCTGGCACCGACGACTGGGGCATTCCTCACCCGCAGTCATGAAGGAGATGGCAAAGCGCGAGCTGGTACGCGGCCTCGTCATCGATGGTGCGGAAGAAGTGACAGATGCAGCAGTGCACCAAAAGTGCAAGCCTTGCATTTTGGGCAAGGCACGGTGCAAACCGTTCAACGAGAACGTGAATCGCGTCTCGGACCTGCTAGAGGTCGTGCACAGCGACGTGTACGGACCATTCAAGACGGCGTCAAAGAGCGGCATGCGTTACTTTGTCACTTTCGTAGATGACTATAGCAGAAAACTGTACGTATTCTTCATGAAGCGGAAAGACAAGGTCCTGGACCGGCTGAAGGAGTATTTTGCCGCGGTGGAGAGGCAGACTGGCCGAAAGGTCAGAGCGCTACGAAGTGATAATGTCGGAGAGTACGTAGACTGTAGCAGCTGGATGAAGCAGCAGGGCATAAAATGTCAAAAAACTAAGCCGTATTCGCCTCAGTCAAATGGTGTGGCGGAGCGGGCAAACCAGACGCTACTGAACATGGTACGGACCATGTTGGTGGATGCGGAATTGCCGTGAAGCTTCTGGGCGGAAGCTATACGTATGGCATGCTACACAATCAACCTCACTCCTACAATGGTGCTGAAGGGGAAGAGCGGCTGGACGACACCGCAGGAGGTTTGGAGTGGGCGCAAGCCAAGTGTGGCACATGTGAAAGTGTTCGGGTGCAAGGTGCACGCAATGGTACAGGCTTCACAGAGGCGCGACAGCAAGCTGGAGCCGCGGGTAAATTTGTATCTCTTCCTTGTCTATGATAGTGTGCATAAGGCATACAGGCTCTACAACATGTGCAAGGGGGAGGTAATCCGTAGCCGAGATGTCGAGTGTGACGAGCTGTAGAGCTACATCAGCAGCAACGACGTGGACGTGGTGTACTCCCCAAAGACGGGGGAGTGGTTCCAGCTCCTTGACTATGAGAAGAAGCCGACGGACGCCGAAGTTGAGGATGCGGCATCAAAGCGTGACGGTGCACCAGCGGTGGCAGCCGAAGCGGCGGACTCTAATGAAGATCAAGTTGAGGAGGAGATCCACTGGAAGGATCCGGCGGATGAGGCACCAAGGGTGCCAAGGCGCGCACTCTTTGCAGAGTGTGCAATGGGCTTCAGTGGAAAAACCACTGGACGTGCCGTCCGTCCGGGCGATGTTTCGCCGGAGCGGGAGAGTTCCTTGGGGATCCGTCTGGTCGAAGATGAACCGGAGCGTGCAGAGTTGGAGGGATCGCAGCAGAACAACGATGCGCCACCAAAACTGCCGCGTCGCAGCGGGAGGCAGCGGAAAGCGGGAAAGCGCTTCGACGCAAGCACCGGTCGATAGATTGGTATGACGCGGTGCATGCTGGCTGCATCAACGGAGCCGACTACCGTGCAAGAGGCGCTTGCGCGACCCGAAGGGGATCAATGGGATGCAGCCATCAAATCAAAGCTGGCGTCCATCCTAGAAAACGATACGTGGGAGTTGGTTGACAGGCCGAAAGATGCCAAGATCATCGGCTCAAAGTGGGTCTTTAAGACCAAGTTCACAAAGGAAGGTGTGATTGACAAGTACAAGGCACGGCTGGTGGCAACGGGTTACACACAGCGTAAGGGGGAGCACTACGACGAGACGTTTGTTCGTGTTGCCAAGTTCACAAGCATCCGGGCGATCCTTGCAATGTCGGCCGCGAAGGACATGGAGCTCCACCAAATGGACGTAAAAGACGGCTTTCCTCAACGGCATCATAGACAGAGATCTACATGGAGGTGCCGGAGGGGCTGGAGGCATCAGAGGGTAAGGTGTACAAGCTGCGGATGTCCTTGTACGGGCTTAAACAATCGCCCAGATGCTGGTACCAATAGATGGATAGCTTCATGGCACAACTCGGCTTGAAGCGTTTTGAATCGGATCACAGCGTGCACGTGCGGCGCGACAAACAGCTCCATGAGATCGTTTCACTCCACATGGACGACCTGATTTTGTGCTCGACACATCTTCCAAGCCTACAGCGACTCAAAGAGCAGCTGAGCAGCAGATTCCGGATACCAGACATGGGGGAGTTGGAGTACTATCTCAAGGATGAGCATCACGCGGAACCGGAGGGTGCATACGCTAGAGCTGGGGCAGGCCCAATACGTGGCCGAGGTGCTGAAGCGATACGGCATGGAGGACTTCAAACCAGTTGGCACTCCGGTCTCCACGACCTGTGAACTGAGTGCGGCAATGGTGCCGTAAACAAAAGAAGAGCGGGATGATATAGCAGGGGTGCCCTACCAATCAGCGGTGGGCAGTCTCATGTACGCCATGGTGGCAACTCGACCGGACCTGGCCTACGCGTTGGGCCAGGTGAGCAGGTACGTGGCTGATCCAGGGCCACTACACTGGCAAGCGGTCAAGCGCATCCTCCGCTACCAGCAGGCGACACTGCATGCGCACTTGAGGTTCGACGGCAAGGGGCGGGCGGACCCTTTGCGTCTGGTCTGCTACACGGATGCAGACTACGCAGGCGATGTGGACAAGCTGTAGTCCACATCCGGCTACGTGTTCTTCCTCGCTGGTGCAGCGGTCTCATGGTGCAGCAGGAAGCAAGACTGCGTCGCCACCTCCATAGTGGAAGCAGAGTACATCGCGCTGGCCGAGGCGGTCAAGGAGGCGGTGTGGCTCCGCAAGTTGCTGGGGGAGTTGGGCGTGCCGCAGCAGGAGCCAATGGTGATACGAGAGGACAACACCGGCTGAATCTCGCTGACCAACAACCCGACGCAGCACAGGACAACGAAGCACATTGACGTGCGTTATCATTACGCACGAGACATGGTTGAAAAGGGGCAGGTGATGCTGCACCACTACAACACGCACAAGATGCTTGCGGGTTGCCTGACCAAAGCGCAACCCGTGGACCGCCATGCACTGGGCGTGGCCGTACTTGGGATGACGAGCTATGATTGGCTGGAGGGCGCAGCGGAAGATGAGTGAGAGCAGGCAGGAGGAGCGGGCATGGCAGGTACAATGGGGGGGGGAATGTTGTAGATTTGTGCCTCTGCATGCCCATGTGCGGCGCCGGGAGGCGCCGACGAGCTTCCAGAGAGAGGAAATTCCTCATCGATGGATCTGGCGACTCGATGGTTTCTTGGATCCTAAAATGAAGGATTGCCCCTGAAAGTTGACAAGTTGCTGAATCCGGTGGAAGTTGTTTCACCGGAATCGGACTAGTAACAAGGGAAATATGGGCTTCCAAGGTTGGGGTGTGCGTAGCGGTTGTGGGAGCCAGCCGCGGTTCGACTTCCAGTGAATAATTGACCGGAACGAGTAACAAAATGCCATCTGGAGATTTTGCTCCGGAAGATCTGCCGAGGCGTCCGGTGGATGATCCGCCGGATTTCATGAGTGCAGTTTGTTACCGAGGGACTTAGCCAAAATCCTGGCTCGGAGTCTGAAACTCAGTAGTACGGTTTGTTACTCGGGTACTTCGTCAAAATTCCGACTGGAGGTCCGAAAACAGGTTTCGACCCACATCAATCCCCATCACCAAACTCGATGTTTAACTCATCGAAACGGACGGCAAAGGCGCGAGGGGCGCCGTCACTATGTTTAGGGACATCTGCGCCTCCGGAATGTCGTTTTGATGGGTCCTTGATGTGTGAGGGCGCCTCGGCGGGCGACGTGGTGCGCGCCGCCGACTGAGCGGCTGATTTGGGATGCTGAGCTTCGGATGACATAGCGGGAGCTACGGTGATCCGAATCGCGCACGGTTTGGTGCGTTGGAGAGCTCATGACCAGCCCAACAAATGTTTAGATCATGTCTATGTTAAAACACTAATGCAAAATTGCGTTCTTCCCTTTGCAAAGGTGATTGTCTCGCATTTGTCTTCAACTGCCAGAAACATAGCGTGAGGCGACCAAAAAGCTCACGCTTAGACTCAGAACCACCCGCACAAAAGATAGACGTGAGCACGGAGGACCCGTCGGGCCACGTTGGAACCACACCCCGGTTTCTGACAAAACAAAAACGTTCTTCTGCTCCAGGAGGGTGAAGCACTTGTTCCCGAAACAGAAACGATACAATTGTGTTTTGTGCTATAGAACATCATCATTTGTCTTTCATTATACAGAAGTTAGAACATTATCTGTGTGATAGAACGTAATGACATGTCTTTTGTTTCCGAGAGATGAGAACATGCTTTCCATGACACAAGTAACAAACTTCGTGACTCGGAAACTTATGGGTTTATAGAGAATCCAAAGTCCCAAAACGTATCTGATGATGTTCCGTATCCCAGAATTGCTTGGCTTGACACCCAAATTTTACTTCGTCTATAATTTTTACGTCAGTGTTTCGATATGTGTGCAAAAAGGTTTCATGATAGTTTTGTATCCCGGAAAGAACACCGATAAGTTTCGTTTCACTAACGTAAACCCAATCGATGTTCTCAGTTCACCCTCGAATTCGCAACAAAGTGTTCCAATACCGCCTTGAATTCCGTGAACGTTAGAAAATTTCCATCTCTCTGTGTGCTGCACCAGAAATACATGAAAGTAATTCCGTTTTTCCTCAAAAACCCAACAATACTTTGTGTTGGACATCGGCACCAGTATTATGAGGCACCTCTGCGCAGCAGTAGTGTTCGGGAAACATGAACGCAATTTTCTTCTTTGTGACACGTAGGAACAGATAGTGTCCCGTGACACAAACAACAAACATTGTGTTCTGGGATACAAGAATGAAACACTTCTCCATGTGACAGTAAGGGTGTAAGTGAATTTTGTGTCACGAACCATTATTATGGATCTCTTGTTTCACAGAAATACGATTGAGCTTTCCATTGCAAGCGATTAAATGAGTGCCCTAGCCTGAGCACGTAAAGCTGCTTGAAGACTTGTGTGAACCAAAAAGAATTTTATCATGTTTCGTGACCCACAAGTGTCCGTATTTCCGTAGAAGACAGGATACAGTGTTACTGTGTAGCCTTGCGATGCGGTCTCTATGTGCGACATGACACAAAGACATAAAGGATATTCCGTGACCGAACAAAAAGTATAGAATACTTTCTATTGTAAAACGGAAAGTAGTCTATTGTCCCCTGTATCACCAAAATAGCTACCATTGTTCATGTAACCAAAAACATGACTCGGCTACGGACCGACACAAGGCTAACGTGTCGCATCGACAGAGTTCACATGTCTTTTGAGATCCAGAAAACAAGACCACGGTTCTGTTCCAGTCACATGAGGTTTGTCATGCATTCTGTTCTGACAGGACACGTGAGAAACGCGGCGTGTTCATCACGGAAGGCTATAAATCTTTTAGGAGAAACAGAAAAGGAAAATTAATACCAAAAGCGTGACTCGGGCATGGACCGACACGGCTGACGTGTCGCCTCGACAAAGTTCATATGTCTTTTCAGACACAAGAAGCAAAACCAGGGTTCTGTTCCGGCCACATGGAGCTCGTCATGCGTTGCGTAAATACAGAAGCCATGAGAATCACAACGTATCTTTAACAGAACAATCTACATGTCTTTAGGGATACAAAAGACAAACATTCATAGTGTTTTGTGCAACGGAAGCTTGAACTATGTGTTTTGATCTTCGAGCCGCGACTCGGACTCGCCCCTTCAAAACCCTAGGGTTGCTCAGTACTTCTTTTTTCATAGGACAAGTTTTTAAGCTCGTTTCTTTCCAAACATAAAGTTGATGGCGGGTGAGCGCTCTGCCCTCTCTTTAGTAGTGGATGACGAACGTAGAGGAGACCTTGCTAGGTCTCCTCTAACAACTTTGCCCATGAATACAGCGAAGGCGGGCCTTCGACTTCGGTCATCACAGATGGCGGAGGCATCGCAGAATCCATGCATCGGCAAGGCCACGGGTACTACAAATCTGTCTCACAAATGACGGCCTGGGAACCCCAGACTTTGTCATTCATCCGTTCAATACACAATTTTGTGGCACCGTGCAATATCTGAACCCGCATCAGCCACCGCCGTGGGAGCAAAAGATTGGCACAACGGCGCACTCCACACACTCAGAGGAGCTGTAGCAGCAAGCACAACGAAACCAACCCCCTCTGCACCTTGAACGATCTGGAGAGAACGCCACGGCCGAGTACTCATAGCCGTAGTACTAGCAACAGGAGTGCCTCTAGTCTGACACGTCCCAGTAAGAGCTGGCCCATCCCCCGTTGACGAATTCTCGTGGTGAGGACGCAAATCTTGACATCATCGACACTCGCTTCACCGATGCCTCCCTTTGTGAGTTCTGTTCTTGTGGTTTCTTTGTCGTTCTGTTCTTTTTAGGTTTTAACCAAACATAATTTTGGTCATGCAGACCTTGACAAGTTCCGCGTTAATGTGACGAAGTGGTTTAAGGAGAATGGGTCGAAAAATGTGAGCATCGGTCGCCAACACTGGAAGACAGGAATTGGTGTGAAAAAGTGGTTGAATGTCGTGCGCTACACTGATTTTTTTTATGAAGAAGTTGCACTGGTCTCGTAAGTGTCCCGCAACTTGGTGGCTAATGCTTCAAGCGTGATCCGTCTAGAGTCTGATCCTTCATTGCTCTCGTGCAACTGGTCGTGCAAAAGACAATGTGTTTACTTTAGATGTCGAGCAGTTTTCAAGGCTAACTGTGAAATTGAACACACATACCATAGACAAGTCGTTCACCGAATTCATGATTCAAGTTGCTACTTGCGACGAGAAAAACAGGCCATTAAACAAGACGTACAGAGGTGGTGCCATTTTAGAGTCCCAAGCATGCTGGTACCAACCTGTAAGTAATACAATAGCTCGTTTTTAGTCGTGTTGAAACAAGACGTGGTCGTCCGTACTCTAAGTCAACGTTTGTTACATGTGCAGGGAGCTCCATGTGTAAAGAAGGCAAAAGAGATTCCTTTCCAAGAACCAGCATCACACCGCAGAGGTCACGAATAGTGTGGTCAAAAGGTTCAGAAAAGAAAAAGGGCCTTAACCAAAGAAAAGACAAGCAAGTTCAGTAAAAGCGGGAGGTATGCTAAGGAAGCTCTGAAAGAGCGAAGGAAAGTTGAGCAGTCTGGTGCGGCCAAGGACTCTGGTACGGCCGTGCAGTCGGGTGCTGTCGAACAGGCGGGCGCAACCAAGCAGTTGGGTGTGACCAAATAGTCAGGTGCGGTTCGGCGGTCGTGTGCGGCTGGGCAGTCGGGTCCTGCGGCCGCGCAGTCACGTGAGGGCGGACAGTCGGATGAGGGCGGGCAGTTGAGTGAGGGCGGGCAGTCGGGTGAGGGCGGGCAGTCGGGTGATGACGGGTAGTCGGTTGAGGGCGGGCAGTCAGGTGAGGGCGGGTAGCGAGTGA
>SZWC01001829.1:198677-213361 GCA_023375785.1 Penium margaritaceum | reverse complement strand
ACCCCCTCCACCACCTCCTCCTCCTCTGTCTCCTCCACCTCCTACTCCTCCGCCTCCTCCGCCACCTCCGTCACCTCCCTCTCCTCCGCCTCCGTCCCCACCTCCACCTCCACCCCCACCTCCTCCGCCTCCTCCACCTCCTCCTCGTTCCTCGCCGCCTCCTGCACATCCTCCACCGCTTCCTCCCTCTTGGGTGTTCTTTGATGGCGCCTCCGACACTCGTGGTCCTCGGGCGGACATGGCTGGGGCCGTTCTTTCTGACGACCAAGGCGTTGTGCGTTGCGCATGGCTGCACATTGCAAGCCCGACCACGAACAATGAGGCGGAGTATGCGGAGGTGCGGTTGGGGATCGGCCTTGCGACAGAGGCGGGTTTTCAACATGTGCTATTTGTGGGGGATTCTCAACTAGTAGTCAACCAGCTTGGTGGCCGCTACAGTATCAAACTGGACCGCCTCCGTCTGCTTTGGAGGCCACGCGGGGCATCCAGCGGACCTCGTTCCATTGGGTCCCTCGCGAGAAGAACGCCATCGCTGACCGACATTCCAAAAGGGGGTTGGCCCTGTCAGCGCCCCGACAGGTTGTGGTGGAGGGTGTACCTGAGGATGTGCGTAGTCTGGGAGGGGCGGCCCTACTGGATGCTGCCGACCTGGTGCGAGGGGGTTTGGAGGGTCTCCTAGAGGTTGGGGGAGCGGTCCGGCCAGTCCACGACCTCCTCATCTGCACGGCCTGGGAGTGTCTCGCGGATATGTGCTGGGAGCGGCTTGGTGGGGTGGTAGCCGGCCAAGCAAATGTCAACCACTCTTCTCTCATCTCGGCTCCTCAGGTTAAGTGGCGCGTGTACGGGGAGTCTCGCCGGAGGGTTGCGGCTATCTTTGAACGCTGCTTGTCCTGGGTGGTAGTTCCGTCCCTTGACATAGATGCCCTATGCGTACGTTGGTTTCTCCTCCTCCACCTCTAAGTCCTGCTGTGTCGGACGGTGGCGTCGGAAGAGCGAGATAAGGGGCTGTGTTTTGGGCGTTGGGAGGGCCGCCGTCACCCTGAGCACAAGATTATACTGGAGTGTTGTCCGAGGTTTGTGCAGGGTGACTGGGCGGGTCTTCTGGAGGAGGCGATGGAGTCCACCAGGGCCGCATTTCACCTTGCCCCTCCCAAGCGGCCTACAACTCGCCTGTCTTCAGCGCAACGACTTGTAGCAGCAGAGGGGGAGTGGTGGCGTGCAGTTCGCATGGTGCACCGGGGTGCTCCAGGCCGAGGGGTGGAGATGCTCTCGGCGTGCCCTCCGGCCGCTGGAAAAAAGAGCACTCGTCAGGCTCTGCAGGAGCGAGATCCTCCGTCAGCGTTCCCGTTGGCCCCTTGGATCGACCCCTTTGTGCCCCGGGAGGGCCTTCTCCTTGATGCAAACTCGGAGGATCTAGTTGTGGAGGCCTTGCGGGAGGCACCGCGGGGCTCTGGGGCCAGTCCAGGGGGTCTGACTTGCGACATGCTCCGTGACCTCGTCCTTGACACCCCGGGTGGGCCGGAGTCTCTCATAGTTGTGGCTCGTCTCATCCTGTCGGGGTGCTGCTGCGAGAGGTTGCCACATTCTTGGGGCGCAGTCGCCTGGTTCCCTTGTTCAAGGGGGACACCGAGGAGGAGGGGGTTCGACCCATTGCCATGGGTGAGGCATTGTTCCGGCTGGCTGGTCGGGTCTTGCTACTGCACGATAAGGAGAAGATCACAAAGGCATTGCAACCTTTGCAGTTCGGGTTGGGCGTTTCGGAAGGGGCGGCGCTGCTGGTGCGGGAGTTGCGGTGTGCATCCCTCGTTTTGGCTTCTCCGCCTCGGCATTCGCAATGCCTTCAACAAGATTGAGCGCAACAGCGTGTTTACGGCTATGCATGACAGGGATCTCGGCTCTTGGATGCGTTTCTTGCTACAATTCTACACGTCCCTTGGGCAGCTGCTATTTTTTTAGGTGAGTGCGCTAGCCGCATTGGAGAGCCAGCGCGGGGTGCGGCAAGGTGACCCATTGGGGCCTGTCCTCTTCGACTTGGCCCTTCTGCCAATGTTGGAGGCGGTTGCGGCAGAGTTGGTAGCCAGCAGGGGGCTGCGTTGGGGCACGTCGGGGCCTTCCAAGATGACACCACCATTTGTGCCGAGCCGGAGGCCTTGGCCAGGTGCTTGTCCTCCATGCTCCGAGTGGCTAGTGACCAGGGGCTTCCTGTTCAGCCAAAGAAGTGTCTCTTATGGCGGCGGACTTGGGTACACTTCTAGGCGTGTTGGCAGGGATTCCATCAACAGTGGAGGGGGTGGAGCTGTTGGGCTGTCCTATTGGGTCTGCTGGCTTTCGGAGGGGCTGGGGGTAGGAGTGGCTACGTGAGCAGACCTGTGAGCTCCTACTGCTACCGCAGCTAGAGGATCCGCAGGCGGCGATGACGATGCTCCGGCTGTGCATTGTACCCTGGGCAGACTTCCTTGTGCGCGCTCTGCCCCCTGACGCTGACTGGCTGCGGGTACTGCAGGAGTTTGATTCCGCAGTGTGGCGTTCTCTCCTGGGCATCCTGGGGGTGGTGGAGGCTCCGCTAGATTCCCATGCTGGCACTTTGCAGGAATTGGCACAGCTCCAAGCGCAGTTACCGTTTGACGTTGGGGGCATGGGCCTTTTTGCTATGGCTCCAAGGGCGCACCTTGCCTACGCATGCTCTTCTGCAGCCTTGTTCCAGTCTCTTCATGACCTCTTCAGCCCCCACCTTCCTGTGGCTTGTAAGATGGAGTTGTTGTGTCCTCTTTGGGAGGATTCTTTGGAGCACCTGCCAGCTTCCATTGTCGCGCGCTTGCCCCCGCTTGAGGTCCTTCGCCTGTGTGCTGGTCAGGGGTTGTACCAGCAGCTCAGTCCATCCTTCTTCCATTACCTGGGTCTACAGTGGTTGGAGGAGGTGGAAATGGTTGGGGCTATGCTGTTCTCGGAGGCGTGTAAGGCTATGGTGCGGAGGTGCTGGGCGGTGGGGTCCCGCGGGGCGGCTCTCTGGCTTCAAGCCAGCCCAGCGGGCCCTGGTGATCGTCTCTACTTGGCCCCGGCTAACTTTCGGCTCCACGCCCAGCTTTGGCTGGGTTTCGCACTGGGATATCTCTCCATCCATGGTGGTCATGGGCTCCTTCCGGCAGATGTCACGCGCCGTGCAGGATTTGGGCCAATTATTCGCGTCCACCATGCCATTCGGGTAGAGTTGGTGGAGATTTGCCGCAAGCATTCCCTCTGTGCGATGGTGGAGCTGGAGGGCTTGCTGCCAGGGAGGTTACGGCCAGATGTCCTAGTGTTCAAATCAGCCCAGGGCACGGCGTGGGTGGTGGACGTTACCATGGTGGACGTCCAATCGGACAAGGTGAAGGAGGAGGGGCAGGCTCTTTTGGTGGTAGAGGTCGCGAAGGAGAAGCACTAGAAGGCCGTCCTTGCGCAGCTGCCGGGGACCGGCTGCGCACGTTGGCTTGGGAGACCTTTGGCGGTCTTGGCCCAGATTCTTGGCCCTTCATCTGGCGTTTGGCAGCGTTGTGCCTCGAGAGGGGTCGGGGCAGGCGCAGCGAGGCTGACCAGCCTTGGTGGTCGGCAGGAGCGGTGTCCTTGTTCGCGCAGTGGCTGTCCGTTGCTGGGATTCAGCAGCAGTGTCATGTGCTCCACGACTTCGGCTTGTGGCGTGGTGGACTGGACCCGACGCTAGGCAGTGTCACGCCTGTTGAACTGCCGCGGCCGTGGCCCCTTTGCCCTGTTACGCTGTCTGACCTTTGCTACACTGTGCCGTTGGACGGCGAGGAGAGTATCCTCTGTCCTTGGCTCTTGTTTCCTGCTTTCCCTCCCGTCTTTCTTGTGCCGTGGGTGGCGGATTTTGCATGTTTTCCTACCCCGTAGATGTGCCGGTCAGGGGCAGCATTTGCATATTCCTTCTTATTAACCAAGATTTACCTTGTTGCAACAAAAAAAAACAGTGACTATGCAAAGCTGGGTGTCCTCAAATGAGTGTGCAAAATTGACATATGTAGTGTTGGTGACACGCATTGGTCGCTTCCGAAAGTTGATTCTTGACCTCTACCTTTGCGTCCTACAATAAAACCCAAGAGGAGCTATAAAATGACATCATGCTCCTCTTTCTGGAGTTTGGCATCCCATTCACGGTTGTGGAGCTTGAGTCCTTCAAGCAGCTCATCAAGAAGTGCAAAGACATGGATGCTCCTTGCCGTCAGACGTTGTCAAACCTCGTCAAACGTACGCACCTAGCCTGGCGGAACCAGATCCGCGACTGGCCGCTGAGCCAGCCCGGAAAGCCGGGCTCACAAGAGATGGGTGGACAGGGGACAACGGGACATCATGGGTTGCACTGAGAAGTGCACCACTTTGATAGGGAGTGGACGACGCGGGCTATGGTTCTTGACTTTGTGTGGATTGATGGCCCACATATTGGGGAATGCTTGGCTGACGCACTTGATCACTGCATCTGGGCCTCATGGGAGCTGGGGCACAAAGTTGCAGGCATCACAATGGACAACGCATCAAAGAACATCGTCTGCACCACCATTCTCCACAACTTCCATCCGTAGGATTTCCCACAGGGCACTACATTCCACTGTTTCTGTCATGTCATCAACCTTGGTGTGCAGGACTTCTTGCGCGATGGAGACATTGAACCACTGTGGTCAAGGTTTGATGTCTTGTTCCACATGCGCATCATTCTAGCCAACGTCAAGGGGCATGGATTGAGCACAGTGGAGAGGAGAAGCGGTTTGGGCTGGTGAATGATTGCCCGACCCGGTGGTCATCAACGCATGCTATGATGAAGGAGGTTGTTGAGCAGCAGAAGACAGCTGACCTGTACATTGATGAGTTTTGTAGGACAAAGGGGGGGCCGACAGAGATCACCATCACCCGCGCAAAGTAGCGGAAGATCCGAGAGGTGACGGAAGCTCTCGAGGCATTGGCCACAGTGTCTGAGATGGCTGAAGGTGAGAAGTATCCCACGCTTGGGAATCTGCTTCCGTGGTATTACTTTCTGCTTGACCATTGCAAGCAGCGACGCCCCACTGCAGTAGAGAAGGAGCAGAACTCAGCAGCAGTTGTACGTCCATGGGAGAGCCGAATTGCTGCAGGCATGGTGCGTGCAGAGAGGAAACAGTTGAAGTACTAGGACACAGTGGGAGCCGGCGGCATCATCGCCACATGCGTGGATCCAACCTTTGGACCCGAGTTCTTCGACAAGCGCGCAGCTACAGGGAAGGACGCCCCTGCCCAGCTCATCATAGGTGCGAATTCACGTGTGGCACTGCACCGTGCACTACAAGCTGTTCACGTCAACCCCACCTTGCTGCCAATTGGAGAGGCGAGTGCAGAGGCGAGCAGCAGCATCAGAGCTCTGCCTAGTGGCACTGCCACCCAGAGCAGCAGCATGGCCGCCTCTAGCAGTAACGTCCCCTCCAACAGCATCCGCGTGTCCAGCAGCAACCCTCTACCCATGAGCATCAGCCATGTGCACAGCAGCAGCAGCAGTCAGCCTGGCAGCAGCAGAAGCGTCAATCCCGCCCCGGTGGCTCCTCCTGCTAGCAAGATGAACCTCTTCCAGCTATGTCTGAACAAGACTATGCAGTGGGGGGCAGCACCACCAAAGAAGGACGCTCTTGTTGAGTATGAAGAGGAGCTGACCCGGGCCACTGAGGGAAAGAGAAGTCCTGCAGTTTTTTGGGCTGAGACCGAAATGTGGCTGCCAGCCATGGCTACACTCGCGAGGGGCATGTTGTGCATCCCTTGCAATAGTGCATCTTCTGAGCGTGTTTTTTCACAGGCTGGTAGCATCCTGACTGAGTATCGCCACAAGTTGCACGATAAAACATTCAAGGTGCTGGTTCTACTAAAGGGGTGGAAGAGCGTTGTGGATGAACTTAAGGCCAAGCTAGATGCTCTGTGGAAGAGCGTTGCTTAGGATCTCGCTTGTTTCTTTTTTGTACTACGCTATTTGTATTTCTTGCTCCCATTTGTATTCCAGTGATGTGTAATGTTCTCCTTTCCTTTGCACTTTTCCATGTGTGGCATGCCATGGTTTCCAAGTGCATGAGTTTTCCTCCATAGAAAAGGTATGAGCGGTATGAATAGGGTTCATGCAAAAAAGAACAACTTCGGCCTGCACCTGAAAATTCACTGAATATTTTCATGTAGAGTTGAAATTGAGTTGAAATCAATATATTGCCATTGATTTTGATTTCAATCATGGTTGGGTAAAAAAATACAATGATTTTTGTCAGTCGATATCGAGTCGAAATCGATATGACTGCACTTTAAAATCGATTCGATATCGATATCGATATTGACTCCACAGTCGAGCTCGAAAGAGTCGAGATCGATATCGATATTTTCAAAATGGATATCGATAATCTCGATAACATTTTTTATTCAACATGCCTAGACCGGTAGGTGAAAAATGTCAAGCAGGCAATTTTCAGCCGTGACATTTTTTACTTCACGTGTGCTCACCACTCTTCCAGCGCGACCAGCACAAGTCCAACGCGTTTGCTATTTTCTTAGCAAACCGCCCTTCTGGCGAACAGCAACTTAAAATTGCGACAACCAAAAACAGGTCGTTCGAGTTGCTTTTTTTAGTGTCCGAGGGTAACTTCTTAATGTACCAGCACATGGGGGTATTCCAGCAAGTACAGGGGCATGACAACAACGACGACAAAATTTCCAACTACCCCAGTTTCTTCACCTGACTTTGGAGGGTTCATTTCTCAATGTGCAATTGTGCCTTTATGTACTCTAGGAGTGCCAGCTATATGAGGCACCACTCTTGAATGTGTTTTCTATTCCAAGTCAATCATTTGCTCCAGAAATCTCCTGTGATCACAGTAACTTTGCCAAAGTACCAAGGACTCCATTGGCTCCATTGATTCTGGAATTTGGAGAGCTTACTCTCTCACTCTCTTGCTTTCAAACAAGCCATCAAACACATTCTAAATCCATAGTTTGAGCCATGTACACACGTCGTTGCAGCAGTCAGATTTCTGCCCATATCTCTGCCACATTTGGGACAGTGACCCAAGATCGAGTTTTACATGTGAGAATTCTTGCTCCGAGACTCTAAACTGCCTTAATCAGTGTGCTGCAGCCTTGGTAGGACCTCAATTTAAACCAGCAGGTTCAACAAGGCCTATTTTGAGGAGACATTGCGGAGATTCTAGCGATGTCCGCTCTAAGCACGTCATGCGCGCCATCATTAAACAACTGCAACAGTTTGAAGAGGCCTACCTGGAGGCACGTTAGCAACACATGGGAGGGGACGTCGCCACTGAAGCCACGGCTGACTCCATCCCACTTGCATCCACCATGGCTGCAGCAGTTCTTGACGAGATGCTGGGGTGGGTACTGTTGCAATTACTCCCGTTGCCCCTTCTTGTGTTGCTGCTGCTGCACCTGTTTCCCCTAGTGTGGCGGCTGCTGCTACACCTGCTGCACCCACCTTGCTTGCGTCTGGTTCACCGCCTTTTGCATGGCCAGTCACCAGACTGTTCGATGTCATGCCTGCTGCACCTGAAAATTCGTCTCTGCCTGCAGTTTCCACTGACAACTGCATGCAGCCGGTGCGGGTGTCATCCCGCATCTGCACAAAGAAGCCACTGCTGCTCAGCACGCGGCAGAGGCAGGAGAAGAAGCAACCGCTGGCCTCTCGTCCTCCACGCCTGGAACCTCCGGGCTGGGTGCGCCCTCCACATATAGGCTGTTGCTGTCCGCAATGCTTGCCTCATCATCAAACGGGACGGACAAGCTGCAGATTGTCCGAAGCCCACCCCTCCGAATGGCAGACGACAAGCTCCGACGCCACAGGCAAGTCCTCGCCATGAATCCCGCGATAGCCCGCCCACTCGACCTTGAGATTTCCAGTTATGTCCGCGTTCCCCGTCTCAACGAGTTCGCAAACCCCATGGCTTTTCTGGTCGGCCAATCGCAAACAGTGGCCCATCCTCCATGCCCGCCAGTAATGGATGTGCTGGCCGTGCCCGCCACATCATCCGCCTCTATATGTGTCTTCTCACACGCACGCCATCAGGGATAGCGGCGGTACTACCGATACCGCGGTATACCGTGATTTTGTACTGCGGTATCCTGGTACCGCGGTACCGGTATTGTTTTTGCGGTACCCGCATGGTATCGGTACTCACCTAAAGGGGTACCCCTCTTCTATACCGCGGTACCGTACCGCGGTATTGTACCGTGGTACTTTCGAACTTAAAAAAAAATAGCTACGGCTGTACAGTTTTCTACCCACTTTTCTCAAATTTCAGTGTTGCAAACGATTGTTTACACTATTTACTTCACGGTGCTTGAATCTCACATAAGTATTAGTGGTTCTACAATCTACAGTATATTATGTAACGCGATACTCTCTGAATACCGCGGTACTTTACTACTACCGTTGGTAACGCAGTTCCGGTACTGGTACCACTATCGGTAGTGACCCGCCAGAAGACTAGGATACCGCGGTAGGAGAGAAGCCATACGTTGGGTTCACGTGTAGCGCGGAACCCTATCCGGGGATCTCTTAGCGCCAAACCCAATCATGGGCTCGGCGTGTTTTTGCGCCGAGCCCATGATAGGGTTTTGCCTCCGAAACCCTCGCCACCAGCGGGCCAACGCCGGACTTAGTCGCTCGCGGCGAATCGGCTCGAGTCACAACCACCATGGTCCTCCGCCGACAAGGTATTTGACATTCCGATCCCGCTGCAATCCTTCCGGTGGGCCTACAAAGTGTAAAAGTTTCCACAGAACCGACGGATCACCAAGGGCGAGAATAGAACCGCCGATTCTAACCATTTCCCCACTAATTAGAGTTCTCTTCTTAAATATTATTTGCACGACAGAACCATGTTTGCGATGGAATGATCTAAATGTTAACAAGTTTTCATCAGAAAATATGAAATACCACAACAAAACATCTTATCGTAAACAAAGAATCTAATAATATATATCTTTTACATTGTTCATATGCATGAACGTAGATGTGTGCAAACATACTTGCATGTTGGAAATGATAGGAGTATTGATGTGGAAAATTTATATTTATATATATTACCATATGTGTGATGAGCTATTTCTATATGAAACCAAATGATCATGAGAAACATAATCATAAGTGCTTTATTGCACATAGTTTTATACATATGCTTCATACATGTAATGACATAAATAAATAAAATATTTAAAAAACGTAAAAAGGCACTGTATGGACTTATAAAATTTTAGCAATAAACTAATATTTATCAATTCTTAGCAAACCAGAAGTATATTATGAGCATAATAAATATTTACATATGAAAACGAATCTAATATGGATATAAGCGGGGATGTATGTAAGGAAACATGAAGGAGACCAGTTTATAGATCTATATGAGAACATGAACAAAAGTAAAGATCGAGATGGAATTATAAATGAAAAATTAGATGTAAAAATTTATAGAAATATGAACATACTGATATAGACAAAAATGAATTTATTATAAAGATAAGCATGTACATAAAAACATATGTGTAGGATAAGGAAACAATTTTTAATCATATGTGAAGATGCTTATGGAGATCTTTATTCCCATATAACTAGCTTTATCTTATTTCTTTCATACTTACATCAACAATTTTTTATATACATACCTATATGTATGAATATCAATGTATATGGCTATTTGCATATTCATACATATGTATTTACCTATAGCTATATCTATATCTACGTATATGTCTATAATTATAATCATCTTTGTGATGTATCAATATGTACATGAATACATCTATATTTTATTTATATCTATATACATGTAGATATAAATCTATATCTACATCTATCATAATTGATTATGATATTATGTATCTATATGTGTATGTGTACCCACAATCTATTCATCTCTCTTTATATCTATATATTCCCCTATTCAAATTTTTATATATATTCATAAATATCTCTAATTATATCGCTATATATTAATATAATAATTAAAATAGCTAAAAATTATATATCCATATGTACGTACATTAACATCACATTTAGATCGTATCATGTTTATATATGAACATATATCCATTAATAGTATGTATTATTGGCTTTTAAACTTATCTATGATTATTGTTTTAGCCAAATTAATGCAATTAAACCCTTTTCTAAATAAAATGAATTAAAGAGATAATACGTAAAAATTTGTATGCATGAATGGGTCTATTTGTTTATGTACGAGAATTGGCTTCTTTTAAAAGTAATACATGTTTTGGAGGTGAATATGTTTCAATATCACGATAAAATCTTTAAAGATAGCCATTACCTTCCATGTTGGATATTAGTTCATGTATTTGCAAATTTTCATTCCCTATGGGTTTTTTTATGAATGCATGTATGTTATTACGCATACTTATAAATAATGTGAATATGTTTAGAATTTGTATGGATATTCTCCACATGAAAAGTGCCTCTATTTTTTTCCTTGTCATAGGATGAATAAATCTTTATGCTAATATGATTCCATCGCGCAAAAGTGGTGTCGTGCAAGTAATATTTAAGAAGGGAAGTCTTGTTGGCAGAAAATTGGTTAGAACCGGCGGTTCTGTGCTCGCCCTTGGTGATCCGTCGGTTCTATGAAAAAAATATCACTTTGTAGAACCGCCAGAAGGCTTGCTGCGGGATCGGAATGTCAAATACCTTGTTGGCGGAGGACCATGGTGGTTGTGACTCGAGCCAATTTTCCGCGAGCGACTAAGTCCGGCGTTGGCACGCTGGTGGCGAGGGTTTCGGAGACAAAACCCTATCATGGGCTCGGCGCAAAAATGTGCTGAGCCCATGATTGGGATTGGCGCTACGAGAACCCAGGATAGGGTTTCGCGCTGCATGTGAACCCAACATAGGGCTTCTCTCCCGCGGTGGTGAGTACAAAGGTACCAGAATACGGCGGTACTTCGGTACCGCGATACTCAATACTGCGGTTTGCCATCCCTGCACGCCATACTGGTTCGGACACCCGCTAGTGGACGACCATCCAGTGCCTCATGAAGGTGCTCTTTCCTATAAAAAAAACATGACCAACGACGACATGAGCCCCGACAAGCACATGACGCTCGGCCTCGCCGTGCCCCTTGACAACAGGCTGCTAGACTCCCTCCTAGGGCGTTCCGAGGCATTCGAGCCTGCGGTCAGCGACTCCACCACATCTGACTCCGAAGACTGATGACATCAACTGCAGCCAACATGACAACGAGCTCGTCTTAGTGCAGCACGCCCTCGCTCCACACCTCGCCAATGCCGCCCAGTACATCGGAATGTAACACACCCTCAGCGGTGACATCCAGTACCTAGCGACTTTTCTCAACCCTCCCTACAACATCGCGTACGTCCACAACACTTGCAGTGGCGAGCCCGGCGACGTCGACCCTTGCAAGATCATGCGCTTCAACATGCAGCTGTTTTAAAATATGAGGACACGCTTCTGGAGTTCATTTGACTCAAGGCGATACACATTTCGAGTGGGAGCAAAGGACTCCACCAGTGCTGCCCCCCTCCCCCCCCTCCGCGCTTTCAAGCCCCACCCCCATCCCTCCTGCGCGTTTCACCTCCCCATCCGGACACATACGGAGGGCGTGCTCAACCATCTGCTCAGCTCGCCCGCACTTGGCGTGGTGCTGTGCCACAGGCGTGTTGGCGGAGTGGCGAAACCCGCCGACGCGGATGGCCGCACGTGGCGGCCGGCTGAGTTGAGCAACGAAAAAAAAGAAAAAAAGGGGTTGCGCGGTCCAAGCATCACAACAACGTGCAAGGACCGGACAAGCGGGCGAGTTGGCCCCGGCCGGCAGTTTTGGCCACACTCTCCGATGGACGGGAGAGAAAATCAAGTGTGTGCCACTGTCCATTTTTGTTCATGCTTTTGTGGGTGTGTGAGATGAAAAACAGATTGTCTGGTTCGCACGTGAACGGCCAAACTAGGCCGGTTGGTGACTGTGAATGGCGCAAACCTGCGCTTTGAGAGTTGTTAGCATGTGTGCGAATTAGGTGTGGCATGGGGGCCACGATTTTGACAGTCGTGCGAGGGGAAAAAGTGACGCGACTGATTTATAGGGCGAAGTCAACAAAGTCACCGGTAAATCCGCGACACGGCCCCGCCAGCGCGCCTAGTGCCCAAACCGCGTGCACATGCGACGCGAAACTGCACCGAATCGCGTTTTGAGCATTTTCTCGTGTCGCTTGCCAACAGGGCAAGAGTGTGGGCGGTTCCAACCGCAACTAGGCTGTGGGTCACTGTTTCTTGTGTCATTTTGTGTGTGATTCAGCTTGAGATCATACCTACCACCATGTGTGGGTGGTTTGGGGTGGTCCAACACCACCAAGGCACCGCCAAAGGTGCAAGCAAAGTCCTCAACCACCACATGGGGCAAGCCTGTGCCTTGGGCAAGGTTTAATGTTTTTTTGTGTGTGCTAGAGTGTCTCTATGTAGTATAGTGTGCCAAACTATATGAGGCACTCATTCCTTGTGTACTTTTCTAAGTCTTCAATCAAGGATTTTTTTTCCAAGTGTTCATTCCAATTTTCTACAAGCACCACCCTCACTTTGCAGCAGTGTCAATTATTGTACGCTTCACCATTGATGCCAAAACTTTCAGGGAATGTTCTACAACTCGTAAGCTTTCCAACGAGCCATCTCACGCTTCCTAAGATAGCCGTTTAAGTGCCTCGAAAATTTTATTGCTCAAACGACCAAGTCTCTGTCCAGAATTTCCAGAAAATCGACAAGGTCCCAGCTTTGAGTTTGAGTCTTAGCCGAGGATATTTTTGGCCATATTTGCGCAAGCTGCAGCCGGTGGAACATGTTAAAAATTCTCCAACAAGGCGGACACATCATCACCAAGCTATGCGCAGCCATTGAACTTTGACAACGCTCAACCCTACCATGCTTGCCCTGTAGCAGCGGCCGCTGCAAAGGCAGCAGCAGCAGAAGCAGTAGAACCAGCTGAAGCGGAGGCTGCTGAAGAAGAAGTGGCGACAGCGGCAGCGGCAGCAGAGGGCCTAGTGAACCCCGACGGTGCCATGCTTCATGTGGTTTGCGGGGGCTAGATCTCTCTGCCCTGCATGCCACTTCTAGTTCCACGGAGGAACTCCGCATTCTGCGCGGAGCTCCCCGCAAGCGCACCCGCCCCGCAGTGCCGCATGCATCTAGTGTGCACAGCCCAGTGCAGCGGCAGCTCGATGTCTACTGCAAGCTGGAGCCTCTGGAGGACAACACCGGCATCATGGCACTTTAGATGGGCCAGAACAAAGTGATGCTCATCCTCTTTGCAGCCGCCATGGATGTACTCCCTCCCAGTACTGGCAACTTCGGCATCATGCCAGAGCATTCTCTCGCGCACGTCACACGGACACAGAATTTTGTAGTCTCATGAACGACGGCACCATGGAGACACTGGAAGCACCTTGAAGCCTTCGGGGTTGAGGAAAGATGTGCGAAGCCTGCTCCGTGCTAAAGATGAGGAAAAATGTGTGGGGAGCAGAGTGCAGGTGATGCAGACCAGGCGGGAGGTCGGGATGTCCGTATGCGTGCCTCACACTGCGGCACAGAGCTGATAGGACTGAGCGGCACTGTATGTGGAAAGTGGAGAGTCAGCATTCACACACTCGCATGTGGCCAGGACCAAAGGAGCTCAAGGCACAGAACAGAAACGGGCTCGTTACATGGGTGAGTGGTCGACGCAAGGAAGATGAGGCACCCTCAAGGGAGATGATTCTCCTAGACCCATTGCACCTGGATTGAGTCTTACAGTGACGCGCTTTTGAACACGACCTCTATGAGACCCATTGGAGGAAAAAGGGGGAAGGAAAAAGATTATGTTCCTTGAATGTGCCACCAGAAGGAGAGGCCTAAGGGAGGACAAAAGGGAACCTTACAGGCATCGACGGGCAAGGGAAAGTTCAGGGGGCGATTGGTGGGTAGAAAATGTATTCAGAGTCAAGTGCGCAGACCTGCAGTCACACGCTTGCTACACACTCTGCCCCTGACCTTGCGGATGCAGCAGCACTCACTTTCTGCCATTGCAATGTCGAAATCAGGGCCGAATCCAGGATTTTTGGTCATCTCCAGCAAGCTGAATGGGTTGGAAAGGAAACGGCGGGAGAGGGAAAACTGTTGGAGTGATGCTCCTCACCATGGCAGGAGTGACTCCAAAAAGGAACACCAATAAGACAAGCCTTAGTGGCTTAGTGAATAATGGTGTCCACCTCTAAAGGCAGGGGCCCGGGTTCAATTCCCACAAGATGAAATTATGCCCTGCCTCAAGGGAGGTGGAAAATAGATGCCAGGAAGCTAGCTCAACCTCTAGAGTTCCTCTTTAAGTTTCTAGAAGGCCATGTGAGGGTCTAGGAAGGTGGCACACCTTCTAGAAGGGGTGACTTGTCCTACAAGGCATCTAGAGGTGTCTTGGTCTTCTGGACACCTTCCCTCCTACTAGAAGCAAGCTGAGGAATCTAGGAAGGGGAAGAAGCTTCTAGAGGAGGGAAGGGATGCCTTCCTAGGTGGGAAAAGGACAGCCTACCAAGGAGCACTCTAGAAGCCATAGAATCTGCTAGGAAGCTCCAAATCTGGCATGCTTTGGTGTTCTGGAAAGCTTAGATCAGTGGCTATAAAATGCCACTGCTTGTGAGCCTTGAT
>SZWC01001829.1:176288-196124 GCA_023375785.1 Penium margaritaceum | reverse complement strand
GCAGCGGTGTCTTGGGCAAGCCGGAAGCAGGACAGTGTGGCTCTATCCAGCACTGAGGCGGAGTATATTGCGCTCGCGGAAGCTGCAAAGGAGGCACTATGGCTGCGGCGATTGCTCAAGGAGATTGGGGTGCCGCAAAAGAAGCCAACAGCACTCAATGTTGACAACATGAGTGCCATCAGCCTGACCAAGAACCCTGTACTACACCGGAGGACCAAGCACATAGAGATCCGGCATCACTTTGCACGAGACCTCGTTGCAAAGGGTGATGTGGTGCTTGTGCACTGCGGCACAAAGCACATGCTTGCTGATGCCATGACAAAGGCGCAACCCAAGTACAGGCATGATGCTACTTGTATGGAGCTTGGGCTTTTCTAAGCCTCTTGAGTTGCAGGCTGAGCATGGACAACTGCCATGGGTGATGCGCAAGGGGGAGATTGTTGGAGTGATGCTCCTCACCATGGCAGGAGTGACTCCAAAAAGGAACACCAATAAGACAAGCCTTAGTGGCTTAGTGGTTAATGGTGTCCACCTCTAGAGGCAGGGGCCCGGGTTCAAGTCCCACAAGATGAAATTATGCCCTGCCTCAAGGGAGGTGGAAAATAGATGCCAGGAAGCTAGCTCAACCTCTAGAGTTCCTCTTTAAGTTTCTAGAAGGCAAGGTGAGGGTCTAGGAAGGTGGCACACCTTCTAGAAGGGGTGACTTGTCCTACAAGGCATCTAGGGGTGTCTTGGTCTTCTGGACACCTTCCCTCCTACTAGAAGCAAGCTGAGGAATCTAGGAAGGGGCAGAAGCTTCTAGAGGAGGGAAGGGATGCCTTCCTAGGTGGGAAAAGGACAGCCTACCAAGGAGCACTCTAGAAGCCATAGAATCTGCTAGGAAGCTCCAAATCTGGCATGCCTTGGTGTTCTGGAAAGCGTAGATCAGTGGCTATAAAATGCCACTGCTTGTGAGCCTTGATAAAGAGTTAGTTCCCATCCAATTGAGGCCAAAACTATTGCCTCACTCTCTGACCAGATTTTGCCATCCTTGGAACCAGTTGCCTCCACAGTTTCAGTCTCTCCAAAAACAGTTGGTGGTGTGAACCAGCCACTGCTAGGGACCCTCCAGGGTGAACACTCACCCTCAGGCCAACAAAAACCAATCCATCACCACCGCGGGAGGCTTTGTTTCAGGGACGTCATCAGGTGAGGGGAGGACTGCAAGGTCAGAACCAATTCCTCGGCTCAGTCGCGATACCCTCATGGAAGAAGCAATGGAGGACTTGGAGAAGACCGTGCTCAGGGAGAGGACGGCGGTAAGTAATACGATGAGGGCAATGAGGAGAGCACGTATGTGCTGGTTTCCGCACCCACGCAAGGGCGATTCAGGTGAACACTCCATGGTTCCCACGCAGCAACGGCAGTGTCCTCACAAGGCCTCAGATTCTTTGTTGCTAGATCTGGGTTTTGTAGCAGCGACGTGCAGATCCAGGCCACTGCCGATGAAGGGCCGGGGGCAGCAGGTCTGGAGCTAGCCAATGGATGAAACGGCTCGTAAGCTCTTAGGACTCGCTGTGTGCACTGCAGGGTGAAGAGGAGGTGGTGGTCTATTTTTGTTATGGAGGTGAAAGGGAAACGACAGTGGTGTCAAACCTACCAGCAAAGACGTAGGTATGCGAGCTTCCTGGAGAGTAACGAAAAGATGCGGCCTACGTTAATGGTGCGAGCTTATCCTCCCACGCGTTGAGGCTTCTTACAACCCACCATCGCATATTGTCACGAGGACTCAAATGGAAAAAAGACTGCACAAAACGACAAAACCTGTAAAATGAATCGTACATCCTGCCGCAATAACCAGAGAGAGAATCAAGATTGCGGGTTACGACACAGGGAAAGGTAACATTGTTAGGCACCTCCTCGCACCTGACGTGGACGGCGGTTGGAGGCTATCCGATCAGCACTTTTCTAAGTGCCTCAGATCCGGCAAGCTGGCTGAATCTATCCCTGCGGTAGGAGAAAAACGATGGGATCGCAGGTTGTACGGAAGGAAATTGCGTGAAATTTTGTATTCAAATGGCCCGTCAATCTTCTGAACGTTACATTCCCCCAAACAACGATCCTGAAACACTCTCGAACATTGCGTTTCTCGGAAGCATGAAAGGCGAGTCCAGGCAAAGCATGGCAATATTTCATGTGACACTGAGGTGTGGCATGGAAGTCGTTACACCTCCAACCGTCGATTCGGCTAATCGGATGAACCAAAACGGGATGCAGCTTACTACTCACATCCTTCACTTCATTTTGTGCCTCGTTTATGGAGGCATGCCCAATGCACTGCTTCTTCTTCGTGAGACATGATCGAGACATTTGCCTGTAGACATGGTCACAAGAAACATGTTCTAGATTTGCCCCTCCACATGTCCAAGTGCGGCGCCGGGAGGCGTTGACAAGCCGCCAGAGAGAGGAAATTCGTCGTTGACGGATCTGGCGACTCGATGATTGCTCAGATCCTAAAATGGAGGATTGCCCCTGAAAGTTGACAAGTTGTTGAATCCAGTGGAAGTTGTTTCACCGGAATCGGACTAGTAACGAGGGAGATAATGGCTTTCAAAGTTGGGGCGTGCGCGGCAGTTCTGGGAGCCGGCCGCGGTTCGACTTCCGGTGAATAATTAACCGGAACGAGTAACAAAATACCATCTGGGGATTTTGCTCCGGAAGATCTGCCGAGGCATCCGGTGGATGATCCGCTGGATTTCAGGAGTGCAATTTGTTACTGAGGGACTTAGCCAAAATCCTGGCTCGGAGTCCGAAACTCAGTAGTACAGTTTGTTACTCGGGGACTTCGTCAAAATTCCGACTGGAGGTCCGCGAACAGGTTTCGACCCACATCAATCCCCATCTCCAAANCGGAACGAGTAACAAAATACCATCTGGGGATTTTGCTCCGGAAGATCTGCCGAGGCATCCGGTGGATGATCCGCTGGATTTCAGGAGTGCAATTTGTTACTGAGGGACTTAGCCAAAATCCTGGCTCGGAGTCCGAAACTCAGTAGTACAGTTTGTTACTCGGGGACTTCGTCAAAATTCCGACTGGAGGTCCGCGAACAGGTTTCGACCCACATCAATCCCCATCTCCAAACTCAATGATTAACTCCTCGAAACAGACCCCAAAGGTGTGAGGGGCGCCGTCACTACGTGTAGGGACATCTGTGCCTCCGGAATGGCATTTTGATGGGTCTTTGATGTGTGAGGGCGCCACGGCGGGCGACGTGGTGCGCGCCGCCAACTGAGCGGCTGATTTGGGATGCTGCGTTTTGAATAACGTAGCGGGAGCTATGGTGATCCAAATCACACACGGTGTGGTACGTTGGAGAGCTCATGACAAGCCTTACAAATGCTTAGATCATGTCCATTTCTAAAACAAATGCAAAATCGCGTTCTTCCCTTTGCAAAAGGGACTGTCTCGCATTTGTCTTCAACTGCTAGAAACATAGGGTGAGGCGACCAGAAAGCTCACGCTTAGACTCACAACCACCCGCACAAAACATAGCCGTGAGCACGGAGGACCCGTCGGGCCACGTTGAAACCGCACCTCGGTTTCTGACAAAGGGTTATGGGCCCATGGCCCTGACTGGTCTACACATCACTCACGCCTTTTGCGGCGGACGGGATTGTCATCGGGGACGACATCGCCGTCAAACTCTGAGGTCCCGGAGTTGAAGACTACGCAATGGCGCAGAAGGAGACGCACGCCATCCAAATGTATGCGGGCGGCCCTGGCTTTGGACTATGGAGGTGGCCCTTCGAGATCCACCTCGTGCATAAGGGTGTGCTGCAGGTCATGTTGGGAACCGAAGTCCTCGACAATGTGATAGTGACAGAAGGGCAGAAGGAGGCCTTCGCAAAGAAGAACATGGATGCGTTCATGCTGCTGGTTTCCGGGACGGCTGATTCGCAGTGGGGCTACTTCCAAGGCTGCAAGTTGGCAGCCGAGGCTTGGCAAAAACTTTGTACCATCCATCAATCCAAGTCGTTGGTGAACACAATCTTTGCCATGAAGCGACTCCTGACGGTGACAATAGAGGAGGGAGCTGATGTCATCACTGCCATGCAGCAGATCGAGTCGTTCGCCTCACAGTGCAACGACGTGGGTTGGAAGATCGACACGCAGCTGTAGGTGATGGCCCTCCTCATGGCCCTTCCTGACAGTTGGAGCCCTCTCATCATAGTCTTGGGAGGATGGGCAGAGGACAAGCTCACCTATGGCGCGATCGCAGAGTACATCCACAATGACGCGCAGCGACGGAGCTGCGGGGAGTCCTCGTCTTCCTCATCGGCCCTCGTCACCAAAACGCGTGGTGGCGGAAGTAGGGGCAAGGGAGGTGGCGGACATGGCGGCAGCAAGAAGGGCACCAAGAAGGGTACGTGCCGCAACTGCGTTAAGGAGGGCCACTGGGCCCGTGAGTGCACCATGGAGGCAAAGGCCAGTGGCAAGGATGCCAAAGGCAAGAGTGCACTCCTCAACGACACTCAGAACCACTACCTCAAGAAGGCTAACCGGCAATGCCTTGACTCCGGAGCCGAAGATCACAGCCAGGTCGAGAAGGTCGGGTTCATCAACTACACCAAGTCCAGCAAGTCCATGGTAGTCGCGAACGACAAGGTCGAGCCGGCGGCTAGCCAAGGAGACGTGGACGTGGAAGTGGTGGTTGGTGGGAAGCGGGTGTAGCGCGTGATCAAGAACGTGCAGCACGTACTTGGCTTGGCTGACATCCTAAGTGTGAGCCGCCTGACGGACAAGGGGTACGAGGTGCTTTTTAGGAGAAGAGGGACACTCGTGCGGAAGGACGGTGGCGGCCAGACCGTGCTGGAGGCTAAGCACAAGGGAGGACTCTACATCGTGGAGACCAAGGTGATCCCCGCGGCGACAGATTCAGCAGATTCGCAGGAACGCACAGTCAACCTGGCCAAGGGAGGGGGAGCTCATCTGGAGCTCTGGCACCGACGACTGGGGCATTCCTCACCCGCAGTTGTGAAGGAGATGGCGAAGCGCGAGCTGGTACGTGGCCTCGGCATCGATGGTGTGGAAGAGGCGACAGATGCAGAAGTGCACAAAAAGTGCAAGCCTTGCATTTTGGGCAAGGCACGGTGCAAACCGTTCAACGAGAACGTGAATCGCGTCTCGGACCTGCTAGAGGTCGTGCACAGCGACGTGTACGGACCATTCAAGACGGCGTCAAAGAGCGGTGTGCGTTACTTCGTCACCTTCATAGATGACTATAGCAGAAAACTCTACGTATACTTCATGAAGCGGAAAGGCAAGGTCCTGGACCGGCTGAAGGAGTATTTTGCCGCGTTGGAGAGGCAGACTGGCCGGAAGGTCAGAGCGCTACGCAGCAATAATGGCAGAGAGTACGTGGACTGTTGCGGGTGGATGAAGCAGCAGGGCATAGTATGGCAAAAAACTACACCGTATTTGCCTCAATCAAATGGTGTGGTGGAGCGGGCAAACCAGACGCTGCTGAACATGGTACGGACCATGTTGGTGGATGCGGAATTGTCGTGAAGCTTCTGGGCGGAAGCTGTACGTACGGCGAGCTACACAATCAACCTCAATCCTACAGCAGTGCTGAAGGGGAAGAGCGGCTAGAAGACGCCGCAGGAGGTTTGGAGCGGGCGCAAGCCAAGTGTGGCACATGTGAAAGTGTTCTGGTGCAAGGCGCACGCGATGGTGCTGGCTGCATAGAGGCGCGGCAGCAAGCTGGAGTCGTGTGGAAATTCGTATTTCTTCCTTGGCTATGATAGCGTGCATAAGGCGTACAGGCTCTACAACATGTGCAAGGGGGAGGTAATCCGTAGCCGAGATGTCAAGTTTGACGAGCTGTAGAGCTACATCAGTAGCAACGACGTGGGCGTGGTGTACTCCCCAAAGATGGGGGAGTGGTTCCAACTCCTTGACTACGAGAAGGAGCCGGCGGACGCCAAGGTTGAGGATGCGGCATCAAAGCGTGACGGTGCACCAGCAGTGGCAGTCGAAGCGGCGGACTCTGATGAAGATCATGCTGAGGAGGAGATCCACTGCAAGGATCCGGCGGATGAGGCACCAAGGGTGCCAAGGCGCGCACTCCCGGTAGAGTGTGCAATGGGCGTCAGTGGAAAAACCACTGGACGTGCGGTCTGTCCGGGCGATGTTTCACCGGAGCGGTAGAGTTCCTTGGGGATCCATCTGGTCGATGATGAACCGGAGCGTGCAGAGTTGGAGGGATCACAGCAGAATAACGATGCACCACCAAAACTGCCGCGCCGCAGCGGGAGACAGCGGAAAGCGGGGAAGCGTTTCGACGCAAGCAGCGGTCGATGGATTGGTATGATGCGGTGCATGCTGGCTGCATCAACGGAGCCGACTACCGTGCAAGAGGCGCTTGCGCGACCCGAAGGGGATCAATGGGACGCAGCCATAATATCAAAGCTGGCGTCCATCACGGAAAACGATACGTGGGAGTTGGTTGAAAGGCCGAAAGATGCCAAGGTCATCGGCTCAAAGTGGGTCTTTAAGACCAAGTTCACATAGAAGGTGTGATTGACAAGTACAAGGCGCGGCTGGTGGCGAAGGGTTACACACAGGGTAAGGGGGAGCACTACGACGAGACGTTTGTTCCCGTCGCCAAGTTCACAAACATCCGGTTGATCCTTGCGGTAGCGGCCGCGAAGGACATGGAGCTCCACCAAATGGACGTAAAGACGGCCTTCCTCAACGGCATCATAGACAAAGAGATCTACATGGAGGTGCCCGAGGGAGTGGAGGCACCGGAGGGCAAGGTTTGCGAGCTGCGGAAGTCCTTGTACGGGCTTAAACAATCGCCTAGATGCTGGTACCAATAGATGGATAGCTTCATGGCCCAACTCGGCTTCAAGCGTTGTGAATCGGATCACAGCGTGCACGTGCGGCATGACAAACAGCTCCATGAGATCGTTGCACTCTACGTGGACGACCTGATTTTGTGCTCGACAGATCTGCCAAGTCTACAACGGCTAAACGATCAGCTGAGCAACAGATTCCAGATGTCGGACATGGGGGAGCTGGAGTACTATCTCAGGGGTGAGCATCATGCGGAATCAAAGGGTGCGTATGCTTGAGCTGGGGTAGGCCAAATACGTGGCTGAGGTGCTGAAGCGGTACTGCATGTAGGACTTCAAACCAGTCGGCAGTCTGGTCTCCACGACCTGTGAACTGAGTGCGGCAATGGTGCCGTAAACAAAAAAAGAGCGGGAGGATATAGCAGGGGTGCCCTACCAATCGGCGGTGGGCAGCCTCATGTACGCCATGGTGGCAACTCGACCGGACCTGGCCTACGCGGTGGGCCAAGTGAGCAGGTACGTGGCTGATCCAGGGCCACTACATTGGCAGGCGGTCAAGCGCATCCTCCGCTACCAGCAGGCGACGTGGCATGCGCGCTTGAGGTTCGACAGCAAGGGGCGGGCGAACCCTTTGCGTTTGGTCTGCTACACGGATGCAGACTACGCTAGCGATGTTGACAAGCGGAAGGCCACATCTGGCTACGTGTTCTTCCTCGCTGGTGCAGCGGTCTCATGGTGCAGCACGAAGCAAGACTGCGTTGCCACCTCCATAGTAGAAGCAGAGTACATCGCGCTGGCCAAGGCGGTGAAGGAGGCGGTGTGGCTCCGCAGGTTGCTAGGGGAGCTGGGCGTGCCGCAGCAGGAGCCAATGGTGGTGCGAGAGGACAACACCGGCTTAATCTCGCTGACCAACAACCTGACGCAGCAGAGGAGGACGAAGCACATTGACGTGCGTTATCATTACGCACGGGTCATGGTTGAAAAGGGGCAGGTGATGCTGCACCACTATAGCACGCACAAGATGCTTGCGGATTGCCTGACCAAAGCGCAACCCGTGGACCGGCATGCACTGGGCGTGGCCGTACTTGGGATGACGAGCTATGATTGGCTGGAGGGCGCAGCGGAAGATGAGTGAGAGCAGGTAGGAGCAGCGGGCATGGCAGGTGCAAGGGGGGGGAAATGTTGTAGATTTGTGCCTCTGCATGCCCAAGTGTGGCGCCGGGAGGCGCCGATGAGCCGGGAGGCACCGACAAAATCCTGGCTCGGAGTCCGAAACTCAGTGGTACAGTTTGTTACTCGAGGACTTGGTCAAAATTCCGACTGGAGGTCCGCGAACAGGTTTCGACCCTTATCAATCCCCATCACTAAACTCGATGATTAACTCATCAAAACAGACCCCAAAGGCACGAGGGGCGCCATCGCTAGGCGTAGGGACATCTGCGCCTCCGGAATGGCGTTTCGATGGGTCCTTAATGTGTGAGGGCGCCTCGGCGGGCGACGTGGTGCGCGCCGCCAACTGAGCGGCTGATTTGGGGTGCTGCGCTTCGGATGACGTAGCGGGAGCTACGGTGATCGGAATCGTGCGCGGTTTGGTGCGTTGGAGAGTTCATGACCAGCCCTACAAATTTTTAGATCATGTCCATGTTAAAACACTAATGCAAAATCGCGTTCTTCCCTTCGCAAAAGTGACTGTCTCGCATTTGTCTTCAACTGCCAGAAACATAGCGTGAGGCGACCAAAAAGCTCACGCTTAGACTCAGAACCACCCACACAAAACATAGCCGTGAGCACGGAGGACCCGTAGGGACACGTTGGAACCACACCCCGGTTTCTCACAAAAAAAAACACTCTTCTGCTCCAGGAGGGTGAAGCGCTTGTTCCCGAAACAGAAACGATACAAGTGAGTTTTGTGCTATAGAACATCATTGTTTGTCTTTCGTTATACAGAAGTCAGAACATTATCTGTGTGACAGAACGTAATGACATGTCTTTCGTGACCGAGAGATGAGAACATGCTTTCCATGACACAAGTAAAAAACTTCGTGACTCGGAAACGTAAGGGTTTATAGGGAATCCTGAGTCCCAAAATTGTTCTGATGATGTTCCGTATCCCAGAATTGCTTGGCTTGAAACCCAAATTATACTTCGTCTATATTTTTTACGTCATTGTTTCGATATGTGTACAAAACGGTTTCATGATAGTTTTGTATCAGGGAAAGAACACCGATAAGTTTTGTTTCACTAACGTAAACCCAGTTGATGTTCTCTGTTCACCCTCGAATTTGCACCGAAGTGTTCCAAAACCGCCTTGCAATCCGGGAACGTTAGAAAGTTTCCATTTGTCTGTGTGCTACACCAGAAATACATGAAAGGACTTCCGTATTTCCTCAAAAACCCAACAATGCTTTGTGTTGAACATCGACACCAGTATTATGAGGCACCTCCGCGCAGCAGTAGTGTTCGGGAAACATGAACGTAATTTTCTTCTTTGTGACACGTAGGAACAGATAGTATCCCTTGACACAAACAACAAACATTGTGTTCTGGGATACAAGAATGAAACACTTCTCCATGCGACGATAAGGGTGTAAATGACTTTTGTGTCACAAACCATTATTATGGGTCTCTTGTTACACAGAAATACGATTGAGCTTTCCGTGGCAAGCGATTAAAAGAGTGCCTTGGCCTGAGCACTTAATGCTGCTTGAAGACTTGTGTGAACCGAGAACACTTTTATCATGTTTTGTGACCCACAAGTGTCCGTATTTCCGTAGAAGATGGGAAACAGTGTTACTGTGTAGCCTTGCGATGCGGTCTCTATGTGCGACATGACACAAAGACATAAAGGATATTCCGTGACCGCACAAACAGTACACAATACTTTATATTGTAAAACGGAAAGCAGTCTATTGTCCCCCGTATCACCGGAATAGCTACCATTGTTAATGTAAGAAAAAACGTGACTCGGCTACGGACCGACACAAGGCTGACGTGCCGCATCGACAGAGTTCACATGTCTTTTGAGATCCAGAAAACAAGACCACGGTTCTGTTCCAGTCACATGAGGTTTGTCATACATTCTGTTCTCACAGGAAGCATGAGAAACGCGGCGTGTTCATCGTGGAAGGCTAAAAATCTTTTCGGGGAAACAGAAAAGGAAAATTCATACCAAAAGCGTTACTCGGGCATGGACCGACACGGCTGACGTGTTGCGTTGACAGAGTTCATATGTCTTTTGAGACAAAACAAGCAAAGTCAGGGTTCTGTTCCGGCCCCATGGAGCTGGTCATGCGTTCCGTACATACAGAAGGCACGAGAAGCACGACGTATCTTTAACAGAACAATCTATATGTTTTTAGGGATACAAAAGACAAATATTCAAAGCCGTTTGTGCAACGGAAGCTTGAACTATGTGTTTTGATCTTCGAGCCGTGACTCGGACTCGCCCCTTCAAAACACTAGGGTTGCTCAGTACTTCTTTTGTCATAGGACAAGTTTTTAAGCTCGTCTGTTTCCAAACATAAAGTTGATGCCGGGTGAGCGCACTGCACTCTCTCTAGTAGTGGATGACAAACGTAGCAGAGACCTTACTAGATCTCCTGGTCGACAACTTTGCGCATGAATACAGCGAAGGCGGGCCTTCGACTTTGGTCATCACAGACGGCGTAGGCATCGCAGAATCCATGCATCGGCTAGGCTACGGGAACTAAAACTCTGTCTCACCAAATGACGGCCTAGGACCCGCGGACTTCGTCATTCATCCATTCCATACACAGTTTTGTGGCACCGTGAAATATCTGAACCCGCATCAGCCACTGCCGTGGGAGCAAACGATTGGCACGACGGAGCAGTGGTGGAACAACTGGGTGCCACAGGGCTAAGCGGACTGGACGGAGCCGCTGAGGAATGTGCAGGAGACATGGACTCAGACGGAACGGAGGAGGACAAGACAGGAGACGCAGGAGCTCCGAGCGAGCTGGACGACGCGGAAGGAGAAGGAGAAGGAGTCACAGTGCCAGACGACGAAGGCCGCTCCGAGGGTGGAGGCTGCGAGGAAGGGACCGCAGCAGGGACTGCAGCGCCAACGGGAGCCGCAGGCCCGAATTCCCCCCGCAACCGAGAGAGCGGCAGTAGGGAGGCTGCCGTAGAGTGACGACTGAGGTCACGGAGAAAGATAGACTCGAAGAAAAGGGCATCGCGGGACTCAATGACGCGCTGGCGCTCTTGGTCCCAGAAGCGCCAGGTTTTGGACTGGGCAGATACGCCCAAGAAAGGGCAGAGGCGCCCACGCGGGGAGAGTTTGCCGTCACGAAGATCCTCAGGGAACCAGACCGACGCAATGCTACCCCAGACGCGAGCGAGGCGCAGGTCAGCACGGGTCCCGTACCAACGCTCAAAAGGTGTGACCGAGCGGGGAAGGGGCCCGTGACTCGATTCCATACCCAGGTCATGTAACTCATGGCCTCAAAGGAGAATAGAGGAGGAAGACCGGACTCAGACAGAAGGGTACGGACGCCGTCGGCAAGAGTCCGGTTCCAACGCTCAGAGACTCCGTTCTGTTGGGGTGTGTAGGGAGCGGAAGTCTCCAAACACACCCCTTGAGACTCAAGGAACCGGGCGGTGGGACCAAGGAACTCACCGCCGCGGTCGCTGCGGAAGACACGCAAGGAGCGCTGACAAGACAGTTCAGCCTGGCGGAGCCAGGACTCAAGGACAGCAGGGACGTCACTCTTCTGTCGAAGAGCGAAGACCTAGCGATAGCGGGAAAAGTCATCAGTGAGGCACAAAACATAACGCCCAACATCCCCAAGAAGGTCATGGGAGAGGGGACCCATGACATCAGCGTGCACAAGAGCAAGAGGGTGGGAAGACTGGGAGTCAGAGGAAGCAAAGGGAGAACGATGCATTTTCCCTTGGGCGCAGTCGAAACAAAGGAGGGACAGGGCGAGGGAAAGGTGGAGGGTGACAGTCCAACAGCAGGTTGGAGACGGAGCATGCTGGAGATGGCATCAGTGTGAACATGGCCAAGACGACGATGCAAGAGTTGGATATCGGCGGGGGAGAGAGATGGCGCAACGTGTGCGAGAGAGGAGCCAACAGAGTGGTGAGGAGTTGCAGCAGCAAGCACAACGAAACCAACCTCCTCCGCACCTTAAACGATCTGGAGAGAACGCCACGGCCGAGTACTCATAGCCGTAGTACTAGCAACAGGAGTGCCTCCACTCTGACACGTCCCACTAACACCTGGCCCATCCCCCGTAAACGGATTCTCGTTGTGAGGATGCAGAACTTGACGTCATCGACACCCGCTTTGTCCATTCCTCCCTTGGTGAGTTCAGTTCTTGTGGTTTCTTTTTCGTTCTGTTCTTTTTAGGTTTTAACCAAACATAGTTTTGGTCATGCAGACCTTGACAAGTTCCGAGTTAATGCGACGAAGTGGTTTAAGGAGAATGGGTCAAAAAATGTGTGCATCGGCCTCAAACACTGGAAGACAGGAATTGGTGTGAATAAGTGGTTGAATGCCTGGCGCTAAACCGATTGTTTTATGAAGAAGTTGCACTGGTCTTGTAAGTGTCCCACAACTTGGTGGCTGATGCTTCAAGCGTGATCCGCCCAGAGTCTGATCCTTTGTTGCTCTTGTGCAACTGGTCGCGTAAAAGATAATGTGTTTACTTTAGATGTTGAGCAGTTTTCAAGGCTAAGTGGGTGAAATTGAACCCACATACAATAGACAAGTCATTCACCGAATTCATTATTCAAGTTGGTACTTGCGACGAGCAAAACAGGAAATTAAACAAGACGTACAGAGGCGGTGCCATTTTGGAGTCCCAGGCATGCTAGTACCAAGCTGTAAGTAATACAATAGCCCGTTTTTTCTCGTGTTGAAACAAGACGTGGCCGTCCGTACTCTAAGTCAACATTTCTTACATGTGCAGGGAGCTCCATGTGTAAAGAAGGCAAAAGAGATTCCTGTCCAAGAACCAGCATCACACCACAGAGCTCACGAATAGTGTGGTCAAAAGGTTCCGAAAAGAAAAAGGGTCTTAAGTAAAGAAAAGATAAGCAAGTTCAGTAAAAGCGGGAGGTATGCTAAGGAAGCTCTGAAAGGGGAAAGGAAAGGTGGGAAGGTATCCCATCTAGGGATTGCCCCACCTTGTCCCTCTTCCCAAACAGGCTACACCGCTACTTAACCCCGAATTATCCTTTCCCCAAATCTGGGCAACCTCACCTTCCCATCACCTCACCTCCCCACCACCTCACCTTCCCACCACCTCACCTTCCCATCATATCACCTTCCCACTACCTCACTTCCCCACCTCACATTTCCAACACCTCACCTCCCCACCTCACCTTCCCACCACCTGACCTCCCCACATAAACTCCACACCTCACCTCCTCCCCACCTCACCTTCTCACCACCTCACCTCCCCACCATCTCACCTTCACAGCACCTCACCTCACCCCACTTGCTGTTTAGCTTCTTGTTTTACTACTTAGGCTACAAGTTGTCCTAGCTCTCCCTGATTCATTCAATCCAACTCATTTGTTGTTTTCTCATTCTCGACATCCCTGAGCAGTGGAGTATCTCCGAGCAGTCAGGTGTTCCAAAGCCATTGGGTGCCGCTGATCAGTCGGGTCAGGCCGGGCAGCCGGGTGGTCCTGAGCGGTCAGGGGCTGTGCAACAGGCAGTTGCCGTTGCATTGTCTGGTGCGCCGGAGCAGGCACATGTCGCTGAGCATTCGGTTGCGCCTGAAAAGTCGTGTGTTGGAGAGCAGCAGGGTGTCGGCCAAAAGTTTGCTACGCCCAGTCAATCAGAGCTGAGAGCTGATGATATCACCATCGACAACTACACTAAGGATGTGATATGTGGACAGAAAGATCCTGTGAGTGTATTTTGTTTTTTTTTTCGTTACATCATGTGGTTAATGCAATATTCTATTCTAACTGTTGAATGTTTCCTCTTGCAGGCTGAAAATTTCAACAAAATCCTTGACGCCTTTGAAGTGCACTCTCTGACGCCACCCGAGTCCAAGTTGTCAACAGCCACAACTGTACCCCTAACTGTTGCACCCCAAGACGTCTGGTCTGGGGGTTACATGATGTTGGACCAACTTGAAGACCTTATGCATGATGGATGAAATGTGGTGCGTTTCCTCTAGGAATGTGGGACGCACTACTCCAAGAAAGTTGAACGAGAGACAACCAGAATACGTGCATCCGGAGCTACTGGTAAATTTTTGTAGTCGGGGTGTGATTCTTGGGTTAGGATTTTTTCATGGCATTGGACTTGTCATTAAACTATCTCTTTCAATATGTTTTTGACCTGGCAGAGATCATTAACCCCTGAGTATATGAAAGCCAAGGTAAGCGTTGATGATATCTGGTTCCAAATGCTATTGTGTTATTATCACATAAAAATCAGTTTTTATATTATATGTATGCAGGCTTTCATTTCCTTGTTCAGGAAAGCAACAGAGACAATTATGTTTGAACCGGTGATTGAAGATGCTGCCCCATTGAAGAATCTCACACAGGCCTCTACGTCTCAACATGCTCTCGTGGTATGCTCCATTTTTAAGTGAGTGATGTTGTGACATGGTGGAGAACGGTCTTCTAATGAACGTTCTCATGTGCAGGTATCACAACATGACAACGTCACTGATCCTGGAGATGGTGTAACAGGGAAAGCGCCAGGTATTATTCCTTTGATGCCTAGCATGTTTTTCTGGTGTCTTCTGTAATTTGTATACTTTTTAGATAGAAACTTTGTTATCTGCAGGAACTGAGTGTGAAGACGGCGTGAAACAAGATGACAACCTGCACTCTGAACCAGTGAAGTCTCCACTCGGACAGAAGGGAAAAACGTTGTCTGATGATACATCCAAATCTCCTAGAGTATCAACTCCAATAGCCCGGAGGAAGGGACAGCGTGAAACACAACCACCAAAGAAGATGCAGGTTTTTCAAGGACAGAACATATTGAGAAAGGGTCGAAAGAAATGATGATGTGATGAGAAAGCTGATGTGTCTGCTGAGGAAGCTTGTACAGTTTGTTGTCAGATGAGGATAATTGTTGAAATACTCTCATGGTACTGGTTTCCAGTTAGGTTACTAGATGTGCAACCATTCAACTTTTCAGTGTTGTTGAAGCTTACTTCCATGGCACAAAACGAGCTAACAACTCAACTTTTGCTAACAGTAAACCCAATTACAGCTCTAAATCAGACACAAGCATGATGTTTTCTGTATTAAAACCTGTCAACTGGACTCTTTCCCATGTTAGATGTTCCTTTTGCCTGGTGAATGAGTGGGAAGGAGTGGGGGGGTTGGAAATGTGTCTACGTGCGTGCGTGCGTGTGTGCGTGCGTGCGTGTGTGCGTGCGTGCGTGCGGCGTGCATGCGTGCGTGCGTGTGTGCGTGTGTGTGTGTGTGTGCGTGCGTGCATGCGTGCATGCGTGCGTACATGCGTGTGTACGTGTGTGTGTGCGTTCGTGCGTGCATGCATGCGTGCATGTGTGTGCGCATGCATACGTGCATGCGTGCGTTCGTGCATGCGTGTGTGCGTGCATGGGTGCGTGCGTGTGTGCGTACGTGCGTGCGTGTGTACGTGCGTGCGTGCATGCGTGTGTGCGTGTGTGCGTGCGTACGTGTGTGTGAGTGTGTGTGTGTGTGTGTGTGTGTATGTGTGTGTGTGTATGTGTGTATGTGTATATGTGTGTGTGTGTGTGTATGTGTGTGTGTGTGTGCGTGCGTACATGCGTGCGTACAAGTACGTGCATGCGAGAAATTATACACAATGACAGACTCAATGGTTGAATGATTTATTGGTTGGATGCGTTCTTGGTTGGATAATACCATGTCATGCACAAATAAGCAACGTGAATATACAACACTGCAATATGCATACATTCAACAGCAAAATTAAAGTAGCAGATTGATGTATGGAGAAATAGAAAATCAGGAGTCTAGAGTGGAAGCAAAAGTTTTGTGTAGTGGGTGCATAAACTATACTGGCTGATGAGTCGACACTCTCGTCTTCATCATCCCCTCCCTTAAAACTAAGTCCTTCAAACTCCACTTCCTCTTCCTCCTTTCCCTTTTCCTTCTTGTGTTCCTCTAGCATGCTGTACATATAGTACTTCCCACACAGACGTCGACTCTTTACACCTTATTGTCCTTCTTGACGTTCATAGATCCAAACATCAAATCTCCATTATAAATTCCATGTCAAGCTGTAAACGAGGAACCTTCTGATGAACCAAGTGATGTGCACGTTGGCCTGTGTGTGTAAGCCTGCAAAAAACATAAAACAGCACTAAACAACTTTTTCCACAAATCCATGATGCATAACTTACAACATACATTTACCATGCGTCTCCTGCTCTAGGTGGGTGGGTGGGGTGGGTGCCTGCCTGGCTGGCTTGGTGCTGGTTGGTTGGGTGAAAGCTGGGAGTGAATTCTTGGTGCTCGTTGCTTGGCTTGCCTGGTGGCTGGCTGTGTAGCTGGCTGGCTGGGAGGCTGTCTGGGTGGTTGGATGGATTGCTGGCTACGTGGCTGGCAGGGTGGCTGGCTGGTTGGGTGGCTGAAGGGGTGGCTGGCTGGCTGGCTGGCTTGCTGGCAAGCTGGCAGGCTGACTGGCCGACCGTCTGGCTGGTTGGCTGTCTGTAGGGCTAGTATGTCTGGCTGGCATGGAAGCAGGCTGGGAGGCTGGCTGGTTGGCTGCTTGGCGGGCTGGCTAGAAAGCGGGCTGTAGGGCAGATGGATGGCTAAGTGGCTGACGGGGTGCCTGGGAGGGTGACAGGCTAGGTGATTGAAGGCTGGGTGTCTGGTTCAATGGCTCGCCTGGTGGCTGGTTGTGTGGCTGGGTGGCTGGTTGGGTCACTGGCTGGGTGGCTGGGAGGGTGAAGGGGGTTGAACACGTGGCGATCAAAATAATGTCAGAGAATGGGGGACATGTAGGAGAAGAAATAATCAAGACGTAGAGGGTGCACAAGAGATAAAATTTAGTCAGTCTTGTCTTGTGATGTGAAAGGGAAAACACACCATTGTTGGTACCTCCAGATGGTTAGAAGGTCACGAGGTGCATAAAAGTCCCGCATGTTTTCCACAAAAAGATGTTGAAGTGTCTTCATGAGTGCCTGCATGGGTACGTTTAAGAAGAATACTATGGTTCTTTCAAAGCAATACACTTAATCTTTGTTAGAATAATTTACTGCATTTCAATTAATGCGATGTAATACACCTCAATCACTGCAAGTTCCTCAAGCAATGGAATGCGTTTTTGTAAGAGCAGTGAATGACAATTCTGACTAAGAAATGCACTGCAGTCTGGTCAAAGTAATATACGACACTTTCGGTCAAAGTGATACATTGTAGTTCTGTCAAAGTAAGACTCTATGCACATTCTGTACACAGTTGTAAGGCAACTCAACATCGCACCCCCACATGCGCGCGGGGGTGCGAGAGGCCATAGGGGTGGCGGGCAGGACTGAGTACACTTGCTGTCCATCTACTCGTGCCGGCATGCCACATGAAACAAAACTGCAATGTCCAAGCAATGCACTCCACGTTTGTGAAATAATTACTTTGTACTTGCATGAAAGTAGTACTCTACACTTCAGACAAAGTTATGCACTGAAATACTGACAAAGCAATACACTGCACACTTTCTACGTAAATTTATAATGCACAAAACAGTATAGACGGTTCCCACCTTTGAGATGTGTGTAGAAGTTGCTGAAGACATGAGTGGAGTTGTGTTTGAGTGTGTCCTTGTCACCAGATCCATCCATTTGTAAGATTTAAATTAAGGGCAGACCCGTAACGTGTGTGCATGTGCGGGTTATTGGTGGCTGTCTGACTGGCTGGGTGACTGACGAAGGGCTGGCTGGGTGGTTGGGTGGCTGGCTGGCTGGCTGGCAGGCTGGCTATGTGTCTTGCTGGGTGGCTGGCTGGGTGACTGGCCAAGTGGCTGGCTGAGTATGTAGGTGCCCATTTGGTCAAGTCCTTTCATGTTCTCTGCATAATTGAACTCAATGGAACTCCCATGATCATTTTGTGGGCCTAAAATATTGGTTGGGATCAATTTGGACATGTGTGAAAGCCACTACACGTTTGAAAACTACCCTCACACACACACACATGCACGGACGCACGTATGCACTCCAGCACATGTACACACGCACGCACGCATGCACGTACGCATGCACGTACATGTACGCACGCAAGCATGCACACATGCATGCACGCACGCACGCACACATGCACATGTACGCGCACACGCACTCACATGTACACACGCATGCACGCAGGCATGCACGCACGCACGCACGCACCCACGTGAGTTTGGTCTATAATGATGGATTTGTTTTGCTTTATAGTGGTTTTGGCCTTACAAGTATGGATATGAGGAGGTCAACATGTATAAATCCTAGGATCATGTCTTTTTAAATGAAGAGGCTATAAGTGGTCTGGTTTGGGAATGAATTCTCAAATGAGGAACAAGAATCAGGGCCAAGGGAGTTGAACATCTGACAAACAATAGAATCCTAGAGAAGGGGAGCCTAGCAAGAAATTGAATACAACACATTTGTAAACCACTACACTTCTATCAAAGCAAGACTGCACTGTACACGTCTTACACACATTCATAATGCATTAAAAAAAAGAGACGGTTTCTCACCTTTGATATGTGTTAAAGTTGCTGAAGACTGGAATGGAGTTGTGCTTTCCTATGTCATTGTCTCCTCTTCCTCCTCTTCCTCCTCTTCCTCCTCTTCTTCCTCTTCCTCCTCATCCTCCTCTTCCTCCTCGTCCTCCTCTTCCCCCTCTTCCTCTTCTTCCTCCACTTCCAAAACCTCCTCCAAAAGCTCATTCTCCACATGAGTACTTGCCATGCAGAAACCCTCCACAAAGTCGTCTCCTATTCCATACACCTTGTTTTTTTTCTTTCAGAAATTCCAGTATGAAAACACCAATGAACTCATCTCCATCAGGTTCTCCAATGTGTATGCAAAGCTCTGGGTGGTGAACCTTTTGATGAACCTGTTCACCTACTCATTTGCCGATGTGTTTGTGCCTGCATAACATGAGCATGGTGCACAAGGCAGGAGGATAGGAGGTAGAAGCAGGCGGTAAGGATGAGGAGCACAAGTAGGGACCAGGAGCAGGAGTAGCTGTAACAGGGAGTAGGGAGAAAGAGCAGCATCCACAGTGGTAGGGAGCAATGAAAATAGGGTAAGAGCATATACAAAAAGTAGCTAGAGTAGGAAACATAGGGTAGGCGCAGTTGAGAGGAGTAGGAGCAAGAGAATTGAGGGGTGAGGCAAGCGTGAAATTCATTTCTTTGAAAAAATGCATTGCAAAATAGGGACAAAATGCATTGCATTGATGGGACAAAATTTATTGTATTACTGGGACAGAATGCATCACATTGCTAAGCTAGCCTGTAAACGGTAGGCAATAATGAAGTGCCTTGCTTTGACAATGTGCATGCTATTTCTCTTGTTTTTTCTCCCTCGACTGCTCATGCTACCTGCCCCCTCCTTCTTCCCCCTACATTCCCTTGTTTCTCCCTCCTTCCCCCTCCCATCCTTCCTTCTTCAACCCTTCCCTACTCCCTTCTCTAATCTCCTGCTCCTTCTCCCATCCACTTCTCCAGCCCCAGATTCCTGCTCAACCTTCACCCAACACCTGCTCCTGCTCCCTGCTTGTTGCTCCCTGCTTGCTTCTCCCTGCTAGTACTGACCTTAAAACATACAACACCCCTTCCAATACCCCATAAAATTTTCAGACAGCAGACTCAAGAATTCAACACTCCAATCATTACATGACTGTCTCATTTAGGGCCTGCCGGGAGGCAAAGGCCTTTTTTTGTCATCGCAGACCTCGTTTTGGGTCATGTGTCATTCGTTATGGGAGTCTGAAGCCGTCATCGCCTGCGCTGCTCCTCATGTCATCGGAGCAGCACATCACAAGACTATTCCCCCCCCCCCC